>SSNP01000002.1:2140292-2156732 GCA_006937955.1 Pachypanchax playfairii | reverse complement strand
TGGTGGTTCCACGTTAGAACACAATTAAAACAAGTTTCATCATTAGAGGAACTTTATGTAAGGAGGATGTTTTTGTTTTCTAAAGAAATATCAGACTAGATCTACTAACTAATTCAATACTGAGCATCAAACACTCCTTTTATGATGTATAGCCCCACATTTAAATACACACACACATATATACTGTATATATGCTTGTCTGTCTGTCGTATATATATATAAATGCATATATAAAGAGAAAGATGAGATGAGAGTTTATATAGGAAATCATTTTAAACAAACGTTTAAAGGAGTCTGTGAAAATATTACTGAACTTTTATGTTTGATCAACGTCCCTTTGATAAATTTTCAACCATCTCTAATGTTGAATCTTTAAGATGATGTTAGATTTTTAGTTTTATTGCTTTAGAGAAGTTCCGACAGTAACATTATAAAAACACGTGATGTTTGACTGCACGTCCTCCTTTTGCTGCTAATCATAAAGATGGATCATCAACTGGATCACGCGTGACCTGACATGATTGTTCTGGTGCATCTGCAGACCGTGTGCACAATATGTGAACAGTTTTAATATTTTAACCTTCATTTTGAATCCATATCATCCCTCATGAGCCCTGCAGAGGTCGTGCAGGCCGACCCGAATGGCTAAACTGCACCTTTTAGTGAAAACCGATTTAAATTTGTGCTCTCATATCAAAGGCCCGTCTGATGTTGCAGTGCTTTGTATTTACCATCAAAGAAATAACAGGTATCAACAGGAATTAGTATGAAAGGCTTTAGACTGAAGCGGGGAGTGGAGCAGAGTTCAAAGAAGTTTTTCTTCTTGTTGTTGTTCTTCTTTTTGACCAGCTTCGGAGCACGAGACATGAACCAGTGGTTCTGGACTTTTGAAGTCCCTGTGCAAACAACCTGAGCCACCCTGTCCTGTGCTGGTATTTTGTAAACTATAACACTGGTTGGTTTCAGACAATGTGGGAAATACACAGAAGTTAAAGACGTGCAAAGAAATAAGAGCTGATGATTCGCTGCAACAACGAGCCTCCGTTATCTGAACAGCTGATCTTCTAAATGCTGCTTCAACTAGTTTGTCCAAATGAGTCTCTACTTCAACTTACAGAGACATTAAAATATTCTCATTTATTTCAAACAAATCAGTTATTACATATTTTAAAATGAATAAATGAGATTATTAAGAAAATAAAGCCTGCTGTTATGTTCAGTACAATAAAATCTGTTTTTGACACATTTCTTTTCCTATTTTAGTCTGAAAATTTATTCTGACCAAAAAAAGACAATATTTTGTAAAATTTTATTTTGTGATTGCAAACTTGTGATTACAGATTTTTTTTTTTAAAAAAAAAAAAAACATCCTTCATTTTTTTACAAAACAAAAATTCCTCCTTTATTCATTCATTCATTCATTCATTCATTCATTCATTCTTTCTTTCTTTCTTTCTTTCTTTCTTTCTTTCTTTCTTTCTTTCTTTCTTTCTTTCTTTCTTTCTTTCTTTCTTTCTTTCTTTCTTTCTTTCTTTCTTTCTTTCTTTCTTTCTTTCTTTCTTGAAAAAAGCACAAACATTTATGATGACTTTACTGTATATGTTTGTGGAAGCAGTAAAGATTTCAATAAATCAGCTATTTCCTGTTTTATTTAAGAGTTTTCTAATATACATCTCCCGGTTCAAGTCTTTTTTATTTTTTTTTTTTTTTTTTTTTTTTTGCTACATCATGATTATTTACTGAAAATGTTTCCCATTTAGAGTAAAACACAAAAAGTTGTGCTATAATAATATATTTCTGCCAAATACAGTGAATGGTTTGTATTTTGTTTTAGAAGCTCCATCACTGCACAAAGATTGAATGATCATCTTCTTTAACTTCCTTCACAGATATTATTATCTGGCATTTCGAGCTCACCAGATGCCTAAAACGAGCAGAGAGAACGCCGTCGCCGTGCTGGAGCGCGCCAAACTCCAGGACTGGGTGCTGGGGAAGACTAAGGTGTTTTTTACTCTTAAAATTTCAATAAAGAGAAAATTTGTAACTGTAGAGAGCAATTATTGTTTTTTAAAACTTCAAATCAGGCACATATGAACTCAAATAAGAAGTAATCCATGAGACGAGTGAGTTTAGTGTTGATATAGACCCTTGTTGTTGGACTGAACGTCCTTTCAGGTTTTTCTGAAGTACTACCATGTGGAGCAGCTGAACCTGCTGCTGCGGGAGGTGATCGCTCGAGTGGTGGTGATGCAAGCGTACACGAAGGGCTGGCTGGCGGCCCGACGTTACCGAAAAGAGAAGGAGAAAAGAAACCGCGGAGCCACCGTCATTCAGTCAGGTAGAGTTTGATTAGTTAAAAACGAGTCCAAAATATGCACGTGACTTCCGATGCTGTCTTTTATCACATCATGATGAAACAGTTGCAGCTGCGATGAGAGTCCGATTACTGGCTTCTTTGTGATTTGTAGTCTGTCTGTGAGGCCTCATAAAAGAGATAGTTTGATAACCACAGGCTGACCCATGAGGGTTAAGAGCAATGCTTCAGAGCAAACAATAAGACCTCAGAGAGTTCAAAGGGGGCCCGGCCCTCTGCCACCTGGATTAGCTGCGTTTTGAAGTGATATCTTGAGTAGTATTTTGAGTCTATTTCGTTTCACAGAGGTAGGTCAGCAGTTTGTTTCAACACACACTCTTTGTCTTTCTCTAGCCTGGAGGGGCTACGCTGCACGGCAGAATCTCAAGCAAATAAAAAAAGAGCGGGAAGAAGCTGCATTACGCCAACAATCAGGTATGAATGTTCTTCATATATTCAAGCTCAAACGTTTGCATCGTCTCACGTCCGGTAAGAATCTGTAGGACTTCAAAAAGAGTCTCAATAGGAGCCTAAAATTCTCACATCTTTGTGAAACACCTTTTTGATCTCCACGAGTGGCCCCCGCGAAGTAGTAATAATTAATTAATAATGCATCGAGAAAAGCTTTTGAAAGTTTGGGCAGCATTTGGTCCCCATGTTTCATGAAGAACTGTGCATACAGAGTTCCTTTTTTTTCCTTTCATCTCATTCCCAGTAAAAGGCGAGAGAGGGGCTTATCCCTTCTGTTTCCTCACGACTTCCTCTCTCAAATTCCTGCCCTATTACACAGCTCTCACATACCAGAAACAAGATGCCTTTTTATACTGTCAACCTTTTCATCTGAAATGTAAATTAATTCTTACTCAGTGTGCCTTGACGAAGATCAAAGTGGGCACATTAACCTTCCCAGCCCCAGTTTTCTCCCCCCACAAACCTTGGAGCCTCTTACTGGAGGACAAGAGAGGGTGCCAAAAGGGGCTGGAGAGAGGAGGGCAGGGGGAGGAGATCTGGCATTGTCTCCTCTGGCTCTCTTAAGGGCTGCCCTCATCTGGCACATGGAGCTTCTCAGTCGCCTGCACACCTTGTGTAAATGTGCTCCATTAAACCCTCGTAAATAAAGCTGCAGAATGGGTAAACATGGTTCTGGTGTGAGGAAAGCCTCTCTGTCGCCGCTGCCTTTCTTTTTAGACAAGCGTGTTTGTGTGTGGCCGCCGGGGTTTGGGGGATACGAGGGGGAGGAGGTGGGAGTGGGTGGAGTAGGAACCTGAACCTGACATAAGTGGGGGGCCTAACTCACCCCCCCACCCCCCACCCCCAACACACACACACACACCCCGGCGTTGCACTCCAGCACATTCACATTGTGTGTTCTCTGCAGCTTATAGCCTTTGAGGTGGGCTGAATTTGCATCTTGAAAATAAACAGATGCCTTTCAAATGTATGAGCCTGGTGGCTCCGCAGATCTCAGCAGGGCCCCGGGGACGTGCTCACCATCGATCAGATTAGACCGTGCAAAATACAACCGCTGCTCAACAATGTACTCCAGCTTTTATATTTTTGCGTGGAAATAATTTTACCAGAAAGACACAAAGCTGACGATCAGAGTACCTCAGCACGCTACGCTGACTGTCCGCCTCAGACCAGAACCATACAGTACTTTCCAAATGAAAATTAAATTCAGGTCATTTCCTACAATCAAAAATGCTCATTGTAATCGATTGTCTTAAATATATTTATTTAAATGTATTTGGGATGTAGCTGAGATTGTATCATGTGTAGCTTACAGGGGCCAACAGGTACGAGAGGAACATGAACCCCAGAGGAACAAACGTCACATTGAGACTGGAGGAAAGACCACCAGCGAGGGCCACACCAGGTGAGCTTTGCTTTCTGTTGTCCCTCGGGATTGAGGGGGGGGGTGTCATTGATTGCAAGTTTTCCAGCAATCTTTTTCTTTATCATTCAGATGACTCTTTTGTTAAGGAAGAAGTCTTTCATGCTGTACCTGTCATTCATGTTTAGCGCCTCTTTCAATACAGTTTCACTCCAGAGGAGAAAGCTCCTCCCTGTGCACCGCCTCTCTGAGTTTTATAAATGCAATAAATAACTTTCCACCAAGATAGCACAGTTGTCTGACCACAAATGGGGTTGGGCGCTGTGCTGGTCTCCAGATGTACGAGCTGAGGGATTTGTGTTTATTCAGCATATGGGGGCAGGCCAGTCATGAAAGTATGTGCGAGGCAGGAGAGCAGTCACCGACTGAACAGCAGCATCAATGTTTTATCAATTATTTCAAATCCCATGAATATTTTTCCTGAATGATTTGAGATGAAAATGTTTTAAAAGGGACAAAAACTTGAAAATGTTGTGGAACTTTATTACATACCAGGGAATAAACCCATTCACAACAACAAAAAGTCTCATTCAAATCTGATTTTTTTTAATTTGGTCAACAATCACCAAACTCCAGCTCCAAAATACTAGATTTACACATCTGAAAATGTTGTGCTTGTTATATACTCCAACTGAGCCGGGCCTCATCGGGGATTTTTCTCTCCATGTTTACAATCATACTCCTCGGTGAGAAAAACTTCAAACCTCCACTTAACAATTCTGTTTAATCAGCGTTGGAATCTCTCCATATATATTTATTTTGACACGATCTGGCCCATTTTTCCCTCCTGTATGATCTATATTCTCACCTACATGCTGTTCGTCTCTCTTTTGATACCTCTCCTTTCTGCCACGCTCGAATTCTGTGTTTGCATCCAAACAGCAGAACCTCCACTTGTTTCACAAATTCCAAACTGGATCCGATTTTATTTCTCCAGACTTGAAGAGCTGATGGAAACTGGCATTTAGCATCGTGCATGCACATGTTAGCTCTTTGGTGTTTTCTTGTTTTTGTAAATAATGTAACACAAGTTATCATGCACAGACAAATATTTAATATTCTGAAAATTGCATAATTATAAACGGGAGTTTTTGTTGCCGAGAGACTAAAAGACAAATTAAATCACTATGTATGAGACAGATGTGTTTTATTTAGGTTTGTTTTAGTCAGGAATGTGATTTTTTTCCCTACAGGTGCAGCCTAAAGAGCAAAGAGACACCCCTAGATTACACACTGAAAGGAAACGTAAGTTGCAGAATATCAATGAGCATTTTCTCATGCCTTTAAAAAATGCTGCTCGTCTACAAAGCAGCTTTAACCCAGATTATTCTTTGGGAATTTTTCTGAGTCCTTGAGACAAAAGAGCTCTCTTGCTCCAACCTCCATCTCAGCGGAGAAGACAGGGTGGTACAGGAACGAGAGAATCAAAAGGCTGGAAATTCACGGCTGAGAATAAATGCTCGCTCTTCCCTGAGGTGATTTGTCTTTGCGCTCCTTTTTCTACAGATGTTAGACCCCTTTTTTAGTAAAGACCTGAGGTTCTTTGGTAGCACTTTGATATCCTGCTCGGATTCAATATGTGAAATAGAAGAGCCACTCCGTGACTTGGAGCACATCACAGTCTTTGAAGTCTGATCCAATTTTTGCTGCTCACCATTTGATGTTGAAAGGATGAAATGAGGAAAATGTACAGTTTTTGCCAGTAACTCTGCTGAGCATATGTAAGATTAAAAAAGCAAAATCCTTTGGAGGATGTACTTAGAAATGTTAAGCAGATTAATACTTTCCTATAGCTCTTTTATTCAAAGATAAAATTAAATGTGAGAGGAAGTCTGTATGTGCTGTTTTTTACCATCACAATTAAGTCAGTGTGTTGCTGTTTGCTACTAGGAGGTACGACCAATAAGGGGTGGAAGGGGGGGGGGTGCAATTGTATTAGCATTTGATTAACATTGCAAAGCACATTAATGGATTTGAGTTATATGAGTGCTAAATAAATGAATGCAACATCTACATGACTAAAAAAAAACAAAATGAGGACGCTTGCTTTAACTTGTATCTATTCCTCCAGTGCTTTCATTGACATAGCTCTTCTGGGTGTGTTTACGCCTTCTCTTTCAAGGTTGGCTCTGACAGCCAAGACAGACAAGTGAAAGACGTCAGGAGACACAAAGGCAGAGCAGAAGACGGTGTAACGAAGCCTTGCAGGGAGACAGCCAGGCTGCAAGACATGCAGAGTAAACAAGGTAAGCCCAGGCGCAGAGCTTGCGGGTGCAGGTAATTACACAAAGAGACAGTAGAAATCCTGCTTTAATGGATAAAGTGCCATTTTTAATATGGGACCTCTTTCAAACCTTTCATCCCAGCCAATCCTCTGCTGCCATTCTTTGTTGACAGCTAAAGAGAGCGGCATTATGAGTGATCATTTCTGCAGCATTTTAATAACCCCGGGTCAGATCGCTGCAAACGGCAAGATGGGGGGGGGCTTTCAAAGTGGCACAAGCACTTCAAAGCTTTCATTTTCCCACGTGGCAGGCTCTTCGTTTAGGATCTCATCAGCGACTCTAATAGACCTGCACAGTAACGGTGACAAGAAAATACACAAACCCTGATTTGTTGAACATATGTTTGGTTTGCTTTGTGCTCCAGGCGATGAATTACATTAATTCCTGCTGCCTGGAAGGCTGAGTGGGTGGCTGTGCAGGGGGCCTCAGATCACGGCCATCACCCAAACCACCACCGGGGCAGCCTTGGTATTCGGGCCCCGGTCCTTCATTAATGTTATTAGAGGGAGATGAGGTACGAGGCCGAGATGGAATAGCATTTAGCAGCGCGGTTGAGAGATTACGGGGATTAGACATGATATTGTAACACAGACAGAGCTCTCCAAGCGGGCCCAGGATTAGTGTCAGCACGCCGCAGCAGGTCTGGGTTAGATAGCGGCTAATTCTGTAATGCTGCATACAGGTGACCCCCCGCTCCCAGACATCATGGCTGCTCACAGAGGCAACATCTGATCAACTTATAAAGCGTTGGCACGTTCAGTCAGTAGACACAAAGTTGTAAAACAGGAGCTTCACTGTAGCGCTTATTCTTTGCTATTTGAAATTCAAAAAGCAGATGTTTTATTAAATATTTAAAAGCCACATGTTTGTTATGAGCTCAAACATGAAATGATTTTTACAGTAAAATTACCCCAAAAATTCAACTTTTCACCCATAAAATATAGAAATCCTCTTAACGTTATATAATCTAAAGAAATGAATCCCAAATTTTCCCTCTTGTGTCAAGGTCATATTGTTTTGCCTCCTTCATTAGGTAAATCATTTATGGGCTACAGCAAAATAAAAAAATAAGATGAAGTTCAACAAATATGTTGTTATATTGTCCCCAGTATCCTCTGATCATATAGATTAAAAACCTTCATCTGTCTATATGATTATTTTAATATTATAAAAATATTGTTGGTGAAGTAAACAGAATTAATCCCACTAATATCTTCTGTTAATACTAATACTAAAACATGAACTGCTTTCTGATCAAATAATCTACAGGTTTTCTACACATTGAATAGAAAACATTTACTGTCAGATTTTCTGACAAAAAATTGGCTTCTAGGTTTTTATTGTCACGTTTTCCCGCCTCGTTTACGTCCGGAGGTCTGCTTGTGGCGTCTTCAGGAAACCCCATTTGAATATGTTGAGAGAGGCCACGGCGGTTCAGGCACCCAGGGCACACTTTGATCCTTCAGATCTGAGGGCTATTTTTTTTTTTTATCCTGAGGTTGATGGAGTCAAAGAAGCCTTGCCCTGCCAGATGTTTGGAGACCGGGCTCCTTCCTGTGTCTCATCCTGCTGTCGCCTCTGGTGATTGCATCAGTGCGCTCAGGCTGCAGCTCGACCCGGAGTGTTTCAGGACATCAGCGGAGAGAAACAGAAAATTGGCTATGGAAATCAAATGACACCACCCTTCTTTACAGTCTTTCCACACATTATCTATAAGGTGAAAACAGAAGGGGCGTGACCTGACGGACGCTGGATCGTTTCTACATGATTCAACTAACCCTGGTTAGATTTGTTTCTCTTTAAATCCGACACCAGGCTAATCGACCTCTTCAGGAAAGTAGGAAAACGACATTAAAGCACTTTCTACTCCATTCACTCCTAACCTTTGATTTCTCTGGATTTTGTCAGTTAAAAAAAAATAAAAAGCTCCAGATACACGGTGTAGTCATGTAAGCTGCACACACAAGACGACGCCACCCCTCATCACCTGTCACCCACCTGAATATTAATGCAAACGTGTTTGTAAACCAGTCACAGAGACATGTGAAGGCTCTTTGCTTGCAAGTGGCAGATATGATCGGGGTTCTTCTTACAGCGTGGTAAACAGGATGGTGCTGAGGATCAGTCAGAGCTGACTTTATGATTTATGAAAGCTGAGCTACTTATGTTAACAGGCTTTCTGAAGATTAGAGTTGTGGTAAACATACTGTACACGTCTAAAAAGAGAGACGGGAGAAGTGGAGCCACAACAGAGACGACAATTATCTTTGTGCCTTGGAAGGTAGTTAACCTGGCTGTTCGGGAGAAGGATAGTTGAAGAGCTGTTGACTTTACAGAGACACTTCTGTCCCCTCGGTGCTTAACATGGTTCGGTCAATAAGAATTGATTTTGTTTGTAGCTCTGAGCTCTTTTTACAGCTTCATCTGGGAGAGTTTTAACCCACACTGAGGACACGATGACTGGTACATGTTGTTTTCCTTTCCTTCAGCTGTTTAACACGTCCTATCTCAGGGTTTGCAGCCACCTGCTCCACAACGCTCCATCACAACCGAAGCAGCATCATCATCACTGTATCAACATGCATCTGTCAGACAAATGATCCTCCCCCTCCATGTTCTCTAGACAAATACTCTCCCACCCTCTCGCTGCCTCTCAGCCTCTTTGATTCATCTGTCTACATATCGCCCCGTCTCCTCCGGATGCCTCCAGTTTTTAGGCAAATTACAGGCTCGGCGTAGCGGCAGCGGAGATTTGGAAGGGATAGGAAAAGACTCAACTTAACGGAAGGAGTTGCCTCTGTCTGACGCTACCTACGTAATCCTCTTAATGTCAGTGGGAGTAGTTAACAGGATGTACTTCCAAACTACTCATCATCACAATTCCAACAGAATAATCTCCGCAGACATAAAATCAAGGTTGAAAATGACACTAAGAGCTGACTCGGGTTTTTCACGTGCAGATCGAGCCACTTTTTGAACCCAAAGTTTTATTCCAAACACAACCCATCATTTGTTTATGTTGTTGATAAAAAGTTTTTTTTTTTTATTAATAAAAACTCATTGATTTGGATTTGAATTAATAAATTTGAGCTTCTTTTTTCTCGTCTTTCATTTCTCCACAACCCTTTTTAATTTTTTTTTCTTATTCTGCCGGTTCAGTTCTAAATGACTCGTGTTAAAAACTCTGACAGATGATTGACTTTCACAAAGTTCCTCCACGTAAAAACGTTTCTCCTGAAGTCAAAGTTCCAAAATCGTTGTCGCTGGAGGGGGATGATTGATTTCAGTGAGAAAAATAGCTTGTAAGTAACAACATCCTCTGCTTGTGTTAGTGAAAACAGATGAAGGAAGTGCCCTCTCTCAGCATTATCTGCTACATTTGATCACTTAGTCCTCTAATTTAAAGCACATGACTTGCTGTTTAAGATTTATGTTCAAAATGACAAAATCTTTCCTTGAAAAAGTTCTGGAAATCCTCTTCAGCTTTAGATATCTGTGCAGTGTGTTTGTGCACACCTGGGTTTGTGTGTGAGGTATCTGGATCTGGGCTGCACATGCTTCATTTAGACATCAAAGGCCTTTTGCTGATGATTTTTCCTTATAAACCGAGCCGTTTGGTGCCTCCGCTCTCTCCATCTGAATAAACAAAGCCCAAATGGCTCTACGTGGTCTGGGAGCAGTCAGGTGATCGTAGCACGTGATGTTTGAAGTAAATCGATACATCTCTTTAATTTATTCCACTAAAAATCCCTCTTAGCTGCTCTTTTATGTTGTGTCTGAGAAACATTTTTGAAGAGATTTCAAAGTGGTATTTAGAGATGTAACACAACTCATCTGCTGCTCTTTGAAAATGAAAGAGGTACCTATCACAAAAATAATCTCAGCCCATTTTTTTTTTTTTTTTTTTATCTTGAGAGGCAAACATGTAGAATCTGTAAGTCTCTCGCTGTGAAGAGCAAACTCTGCTTGGCTTTCTTTTGATAGGGAGGAATCAATATTGTATGAAACGCACTGCCTCTGTATTCCCAGCTGACTATTACTCCTCCCCACCCCAAACAGCAGACATTACCCACCATCATTTAGCAAGCCCCCAACGTGAGCCAGCTCGTGACCCCTTCCCCGCTCCGCCTGCCAACGTCCGAGCCGGCTCCCATGCCAGAGGCCACTTTGGCAGCCTCCCCAGCTGTAATATATCTGCAGGAGCAGCATTCCTCTGGGGCTGGCCTGGATCAAATGACTGTGATTTCCCACACAGAGGCGCAGCGATGGGAGGCCTGACCCGTCTGATCTGCTCCACGCTCTAATCGCTGCAGGTCAGGATGGATAAATTGTGAGGTTGAACCTCTCACCAGATTGGCTGTGGTAGATCTAGCAGCTGAGATGTTTCTGGGAAACATCTTATCTTGTTTTTCTTTAACTATTCTGCAGCAGTGAAAAGCAATTCAGTTATTTCTCTGCATATAACTGTACAAAGGTAACATCAGTCTCAAGTTTTTTGCACTGGATTATCAAAGATCTATAACATAATGTTGATAGAAAAGTAGAAAACCTGGTAAAACTGTAAATAAAAACAACCTGTTCAGAGGTTGTGGGCTGTCGTCATGCTTACACGCCTGTCAGAACCCTTCATAACCGCATTACAGGTTACATATGGTGTTATAGTTACCAACTATGGTTCTGATCATGTTCTGTTTAGGTTGTTTGAATGAAATGACTAAGTTTCTTCATTATTTTCACTTTACTTTGCTAAAAGTTTCAAAATCCCTCAACCAGGTGAGACACATTTCTGTAAACACACAGAAGCCAAATTACAAAATAAGGTCAATAAGTCTGATGTGACAGAAATACAGTTGTAAGATCACAGTCACTAAGTTTTTTTTTTTCACATTAACTGAAGGATTTCCAGTTTAATTTGCTAAGACCAAGCAGGATGTATCGAAAGCTGATAAATGTTTTACAGCTGCTTTTGCTGTTCAGATACGTGGCAGCTAGAGAAGCTTCTTTACAGTGTGCTGCAGTGGAAGGTTGTTGTTGGTCTGTCCTCGTCTTCAGGTCCTGCTGCTCTGCATGTTTTAAATGTTTTCCTGCTTAAAAACACTTGATTTAAATGATTTAATTCTGTATTTTGTCAAATTTGGTAGAAGCCTGTTTAAATCTAAAAGGTGCATGTGGGTTCTGAAGACCAGGATTAGGAAATGCTGCTGCAGTCCATACACGGCTAACACTGTATTTATTAGTTAATCTTATATTTATTGCTTTTATTAAGTATGTTAGAGTTTGTTAAATGCACCCAGGAAGTTCAAATCTCCTCTAAAACTCAGAGCTCACTGTTGCTAAATTTGCATTTCTGTGTCTTGGTGTCTGCAGGGCACACAGAACCAGAATCTGCAGCAATTATCAAGAAAATACATGCTTTATGTTTGTTATTAATGGTTAATTAATGGGCGGTCATGGTCTATTAGGAGAGCAGGTTCTCTGGTGTCGATCCCAAGCTCCAGATATTATTATTACAATCATAACAAATTCTCATTCTAGTGAAAATTAATCTTTTTATCTTAGAGAATTTTATCTGACCAAATTTCATATTATAGAAATCGTGATGCTTGAATTTATGTAGCAAAGTAACAATCCAAAAACAGAATCAGAAGCTTAGAGGCAGGCAGGTGAAGCCAAAATAAACTTTCATTAAATAAAAATCCAATAATACTGCATGTAAATTAAACGTCAGCAGCAAAAGTGGACAAAGATAATGGCAAATCAACAGAGGATCTAACAGTGATTATGGAACTTTTGACTGGATATATACAGAGGAGAAACACAAGGCAGGTGTGCTGATTAATCAATCAGGACCAGGTGTGCTGATTAATAAATCAGGACCAGGTGTGTTGATTAATCAATCAGGACCAGGTGTGCTGATTAATCAATCAGGACCAGGTGTGTTGATTAATCGATCAGGACCAGGTGTGCTGATTAATCAATCAGGACCAGGTGTGCTGATTAATCGATCAGGACCAGGTGTGCTGATTAATAAATCAGGACCCAGGTGTGCTGATTAATCAATCAGGACCAGGTGTGCTGATTAATAAATCAGGACNTAACAATCCAAAAACAGAATCAGAAGCTTAGAGGCAGGCAGGTGAAGCCAAAATAAACTTTCATTAAATAAAAATCCAATAATACTGCATGTAAATTAAACGTCAGCAGCAAAAGTGGACAAAGATAATGGCAAATCAACAGAGGATCTAACAGTGATTATGGAACTTTTGACTGGATATATACAGAGGAGAAACACAAGGCAGGTGTGCTGATTAATCAATCAGGACCAGGTGTGCTGATTAATAAATCAGGACCAGGTGTGTTGATTAATAAGTCAGGACCAGGTGTGCTGATTAATCAATCAGGACCAGGTGTGTTGATTAATAAATCAGGACCAGGTGTGTTGATTAATCAATCAGGACCAGGTGTGCTGATTAATCAATCAGGACCAGGTGTGCTGATTAATAAATCAGGACCAGGTGTGTTTATAATCAATCAGGACCAGGTGTGCTGATTAATCAATCAGGACCAGGTGTGCTGATTAATAAATCAGGACCAGGTGTGTTTATAATCAATCAGGACCAGGTGTGTTTATAATCAATCAGGACCAGGTGTGCTGATTAATCAATCAGGACCAGGTGTGCTGATTAATAAATCAGGACCAGGTGTGCTGTGGGAGCAGACAGTAAGGCTGTTTGAAACGTGAGTCATGAGTCTTTAAAAGATGAACATTTAGAAACCAACTTGAGACTGAGGTTAAAAGAAGTTCACCCAGTAAACAAGACGGGTAGCGATAAGAGAACACGAAGAACCTGCAAGATAAAACCTTCAGATCATGACACAAGACTTAAAGAAGTCTGCATACCTAATTCATTTATTTATTAGCATGAAGGCATGTTCAATTCTTGACCCATTAATAACTGATTAATAAAGCGTTATTTGTTCCAACTTGCCGTCCTGCATGAGCACAAGATAAATTACTCATGCAGACTGTGGAGACTGTGGTTTAGAGCAGATGACTGTCATTTGCTTAATTTCACAATGAGAGACAACCTGAAGCAAACATCAAGCAACAAAATACATCTTCAAGAAAAAATGTGCAGCATGACTGTTACAGTGACCAGCGTGTGCATTTTAGAGCTTATTAATAAAAGCATTAATGTCTGCACTTGTTTTCATTGGACCAACGTTTCTGTTGGATGTTTGTGATGCGATTTGCTGCAGCAGGAAATTGTATGACACGTGCATTGTGACACACGACATAGTGACTCAGAACCAGACTTTAAACAAAAGATAAATAATGTATATCTGGTTATTTACCAAAAAAACAAGTAATATTCACCTAATGATTCAGTCTAAAGCAGAAAATAATAACGGAAGAGATTTTAATTCTTCCTGAACTTATTATCTGAACATAATTTCACTCCTTCAGGTTAATTGTAGGTGGATTGACCAACAGATGTAAAAGCTAATCAAGTACTGTGGCACCTGCAGGAGAGATGACACCTACAAGTTGTTGTTTTTAACTTCTATTTACTACAGTTTTTAAAGTTTTGATGTTAATGTCTTTGCTAACCATGCGTTGTCAGAATGTGATGTGAATGAATCTACCGCAGGCAGAACACAAGGACTCGTGGAATAAAAAAAAACAACTTTTAATTAAGAAAACAAAAAGTTGATGTAGCAGCAAAACAAAAACTTACAGAATACTGAATGAACACGAGGAGCACAGGCTGCATTACTTTTAGGGATGCAACGATACCACTTTTTTTCAAACCGATATGATACCAATACATGAATCTGAGTACTTGCTGATACCGAGTACCAATGCCGATACTTCTACCACACAAAAAATGCAATAAATTTGAAGACAGGTTTTATTTTCTTCTTGTTAGAACAAATGATGCCGACTCAAAAAAACAATAAAATACTAATAAAATAACCACAAAACTAAAATTTCAAGTGAAAAATAAAAATTTTCTGTGAAAATATTGCAGAGTTTCCACATTTTAAGTTTCTGTTCATGGTATTGGTAACTACCGATACGAGTACATTAGAATGGTATCGGCCCGGATACCCGATACCAGTATCAGTGCATCCCTAAACATGTTGCCACAGTGTTATTTCATTTTTGCATCATTTAGAACGATTTTCAGCATTCAGATAGTTGTTAACATGTATATAAAGTAAAAACATGATATTTTTGATCATTTATTCTGGCATCTGGTGTTGCATTTTAAGTAGCATTTGAAAATACCAGATCAAGGTGGGGTTTTCTTAGGAATACAGACATGGTTTTAAAAAATCTTTTCCCCCCTCAGTACATGAGATTTCTCCAAATGTCCTCATGAGTAAGAAGGATTCACTCAGTGGGCAGTTAACACCTCCGAGGCACGAGCAGATAAGATTCACGGTAAAAGTTAGCTAATATCTCACAACTGTCAGGAACTTTTTGGGGCATTTACAAAAGTGTGACTTTAGTAAACTTATGCTGGTTTGTATAACATCAAGAAAGCAGGGAAAGATTGAAAGGGTGGAGGGGGGGGGGGGACCTGCTCTTTGATGTGAGGGATTGAGATGTGATGAGGTCTGTTCAAAGTGAGTACAAAGTAGCGTTAAGATGGAAGGAGCAAATACAGCTTTAGTCAAGGTAGAGACACAGAGGTGGAGGGAGATGATAAAGAAATGTCCTGTCTCACACCAAAACCAAGAGAAGATGAAACGTTATGAAGCATTAAATATAGATGCTGCCGTGTTAAAGTGTCTCAGATTTTATAACCAGTGAATCTTTAAATCTGAGGTGAGGAATGACCATCGGTGCAATCAGCGCGATTGTTTTTATCTGTCTGTCAATAAATCAGTTTTAAATGATAAGGGAAAACAGCCAGAGACTTAGAGGAGAAGAGAAATCATTTATCATGTTGAAAAGTTAATAAAGAATTTCCTTTTTATTGTTTTTAATGAGAGCTCACATTAATGTTGAGTTTTATGGCGATAACTGGGTGTTTGGTTTTGAGGGCAAGATGTTATTTCGTGACTCATTGTGACTTTTAGAACAACAACTTTGAATTCGTTGAGTTGATTATTACCTTTTAGTACATCACCTGAATGTAGAGGGTTCTAGATGTGGACAGGAAGGATCTCCTGTAGAGGGTTCTAGATGTTGGACGTAGCGTCTGTGTTGGATCTGAAGAATCTTCTGACTGAAGAGTAAAATGGTATTTTTAATTGTAACATTTTGAGAAATACCGCTTGGCCAAACAGTTTCATCTGGTGACCCCCTTCCTACCAGATGTGTGATTTGAAGTGATTTTTTTTTTTAAATTGATATGCAATTTTTGAAGCCTGAAATATAAACAGCAGCTTTTATCTCAAGTGTCAGTACTTTAGTTATTTTAGGACTATTTTTGAAAATGTACAACATTCTGAATTAATTTTTAAAAATGACCGAATTCTAATAAAATATTAACAAGCAGCTTTTGTTAGTTTCTCCAAAATGACAGTAAATTGTCAGACCAACTTTCTTTGTCATTAAAACTGTAAAAGTAATAAATCCTGATGGTAACAGGATAAACGTTTAAAGAAGATCCAAGTCAAAAGAACATTATAAATTATAGATTAGATTATTAATTTTGTTAACCAAACCAAAACATACGAGGATGAAACATACAGATCTTAAAAAGTGTGATTGATTCTAATATGTCACCTGTTTAAAGTTACAGCTGGTTCCAGATTCTGGTGCATATTAACGTTCTTGTCAAACTATCTTGACTAAAAGTCTTTAAAACTTGTGACATTTTTTACAAGATTCTCACAGCTGTTACTGTATGTGCATAAGTTGCACTTGACACTTCATTAACCTTTTTTTTTTT
>SSNP01000002.1:2120478-2140279 GCA_006937955.1 Pachypanchax playfairii | reverse complement strand
GGGGTCCACAGAAATGAGATTTGATGGTTTGTGTAATTGTAGGTTTGATTCTCAGGCTGTCAAAGCGTCTGATTTGTTGGTGCCAGAGTTTCACCTTCGCTCGTTTCCACTGTGTTGCAAATATCAACTCAACCTGCTGTGCACCTGCTATGGAGAGATATAATTAAATGTGATTTATCTGAGTAGATTTATGTAATATTAAGCTGTTATTGAGTCATCTCATCAATGAAATCACCTAATCTCTTTTAAAATGTTTCAGTAACTTTTCTGTTGCGCAGATTAGAAGAGTTGAGGGCGAATTCTGTTTACCGCTGCTGTCGTCACTGTCAGTATCTTGCTGATGCTTGTTGTTGTGTTTTGCCTGTTTGGATCACTGCCTTGATTTTTATTTTGTTTTCTTCCTTTGTTGCAGGTCCAGTGATGAAGATGCAGCAGAGAACTTCTCGTCGCCGTGGCCAGCAGCCCAAGCTCCTCAACAGCCCTGAAGACAGTCTGTACTACAACCAGCTAAACGTGAGTTCAAAGTGCCGATAAAGGCCTTTGTCTGAGTTTTGGTTCCAGATGATAATACAATTAAACCTACCTGTGCCAGACCCTGGAGCCCCACCCCCACGCTTCTCTGCCTCTTGTCTTGAACATGTGCTTATGCTCTTTATCTGTTGCTTTCATGTCAGGATGTCTGCCTTCACGGTGAATAATTGATGTGGTTTATCAAAGCCGAGCAAGATGCATGCTTCATCAGACTCACTTGAGCCCTTTGATCAGAAAAAAATTATGCTGTGACTTCTGATATTATCAGCATCTGCTCGCATTCAACACAAAATCACTTTGAATTAAAAATTAATGACTCTCTGCTCATCTTTTGACTGTGTGCTCTTGGCCCTTTCCTCAGAGAACTCTGGATTACCAGGGGAGCAAGAGGAAGCCGAGAAAACTTGGGTAAATAACTGCTTTCCTACTTACAGCAACTCTAAACAGAGCAGGCCCTTTGTGGAATAGGAAAAAAAAAAATCCTGAAATGGAGTTGTTTTCTTGTGATGTAAATGGAGAGCTGAAAATACCAGACTTTTTATTAGAAGAAGCTCTGCGTCATTCAAGAGGGGGCGATATATTAGATCTTTGTCAGCATGTTAATTGGAATTAAGGAAGGCCTGACCTTTAATTTAGACTCTGAATGAAACACCAGTGTAGCTGCATCTGCAAAAAAAAAAACTTCCATCACTTCATCCCAGTAACTTCTCCTCTTGTCTCCTCTCACATCACAGTCAAATCAAAGTGCTGGACGGAGAGGATGAGTACTACAAATTACTGTCGACCGTCGAGTCGATCCCTGAGGAAGAGCACGCGACCGCTCCCCCTCCCGCCTTCTCCACCGGGCCTCTCGTCAGTCAGAGCTGAGCTTCACAACCACGTCAGACAGTAAGACAGATGTTTCAGACACAGAGACAGACACTCCAAAAACATCCTCAGTGTTGGAAGTGCTTGGGTGTGTGGAAAAAGTAGAAATGTTGCAGGATAAGCAACGCGTGCAGACAGTAATATCAACTGTTAACACCAAGTGTTCAGAGGGAGTTTAAGGTGGAATTATCTTCATAACGAATAAAATGTTTCATCATTATATGATATGCTGAAGCTTTTAACAAACTGCTTCTTTTAAAGATGAAATCAATTGTATTGAGCCGTCCAGCAGTCTGGATGAGTCTGTTTTTTATGTCTCTGTACCAATAAAATCAGATTCATTTATTAAATTAAAGGTACAATATGGAATATTTTCATAAATAGCAATACTTTTAACAACATAATGCCTTCACGGTATGTTTAGAGGGTTGTAGAATGAAAATACACTATTTCCTTTAAAAATTAGATTAAATATAAAATATTAATTTTGATGGGCATGACGTTGGCATTTTGTTTACATCTACCAGCCAGTAGCTGGCAGAGCAGCGGGCACCATTGTGGGTTGCCTAATACGGTGAATACTCCAGCACAGTGAGGCTGGTACTGTGGAGTCTGCAGGTCAAGCAGCTGGAAGCACCGGGGACATGTGGTAATTATATACCTTATTTGCTTGCCATAGGCGGTTTCCCATGTGATGAGCAGGTTCGTGTGGAAAAGTTTTTATTAGCAGCTCAAGCTAACATGTAGCAGCAGCTGGCTGAAGTGTATAAATTCGGCTGGAGGACACACCTCGGAGGATTTTGTTGCTGGTTGGATTATTGAGTCATGCAGGATGGTGTGTGAGGAGGGACTGCAGGAAGTTAGGCTTTTCTCAAGAAGAGTCGCGGTGCAACTATGAGCTCTTTGCCACGGACTGAATCGATGATTGAGCTACAAACAGGTGGGAGCTGCTTTTATCAGAATCAGTGTGTGATCAGCTGGGCTGGAGAGCATGATTAGTGAACTGATCTCATGATATTTTATTCTCAGAGTTGGTTTGGTGAGGAATATTGATCGACCTGAGCATCGCAGCGCATTCGCCATTCCTGCTGTTCAGCCATATTGTTTTCTCATTAGTGACACCTACTATTTTACAGGAGAACTGCACATACAAAAAATACATTTTGAGTTAGAATGTAGAGGTGCTGTAAACAATGTTTAGCTCAGGTTGTTTACATTTTGCTTTTTTTCTCTGTTTTGTGTATTATTTATAAATTGTGAGTCAGGTTTCATTGTAATTTTAAAAACAAGATCCTCTCCTTTGCTTTTTTTACATCGTATGTGGTGAATTTTAGCATGTCGTGACGTTTTTCCGTGTATTTTCAATGAATCAGATCTACAGCATTGTATTGAGATGTGAGTCATATCCTCCACTTACCACAGTTAGATTTGTCCTTATCATTTCTTTAAAATATGAAAAAGATGAATCCATCTGTTTTTCACTGAAGGATAAAATCCCCAATTCTCACTCAGCTGACAAATAGCTGTGAAATGTTACAGACGTTGCTTCATTGAAGTAATTAATGACATTAGACAGGAAACATCATCATGTGGTGCAATGAGAGGAGTGTGCTCATTAATAATTCTATTATATAAGCAATAATAAAATACTTGGACGTGAGCAGGAGCCACATCGCTGAATTTAACAGTTACTGTCTTCGTCCACGTGTTTCTTCTGTAACATTTTAGGGTCCAAACATCTGAAACACGCCATCATCTGATTAAAAAAGCCTTAATGTCTTTATTTTTCATTTTTTAATATGAGCTAAAGATTAAAAAAACCTTGACAAGCATAACCTGTTTTTTTTTTTTTCCCTGATGCACTAATTGATTCATCATTTCAGTTGTGCACCGCACTGACAGTAAGAAGCGCCACGCTTTGCAGGCAGCAAACCTTTAACCTCGGCTGTGTTCACGCCAAACCCAAACATCGAACCATTTCCGAGCAGGATGTCTCCTGTCTAATACGGATCCGAAGACAAATCCTTGTGAATCCCGAACTCTTTCAACAAGTTTTCCCACTGCGACTCGCTTTAGTTAGAGGGGCTTTGTGCTGTCTGAGAGCCAGAATCACGCTTTCATAGAGCTCGTCTGAGCACAAACCTTCACCCTAAATACAGACATTTTCTTTTAAGATGTGAAGTGTCGGAAATGCAGGGCCAGTGAGTTGATTCGCAGAGGGTTTTTTTTTTTTTCTTTTCAATTTGCATATCATTTACTGCATCTCCCTTTGTTGACACCCGAGGGCCTGAGAGGAGATTTTGATCTTAATAGGAAGAGTAGGGTGGTATGAGAGAGGATCTCATCCTCCTTATACTCAGCGGGAAAAACATTAGAGCTCTGCCTTGATAGTGAGACTGGCTTTACTCGGGTTAGATTCCCAGAATCCTGGTGGGTTTGGAGGTCCAAAGTGCTCATCACGGTGAGGTCAGACTCAGGTTGGGACACTGAGGACGTCACCAAAACATCTCTGACTATTTCTATCTGTATCTGACTATATTTCTCAAAGTTTCGTAGAACTGATTCTGTTTTTTAAAAGTAAAACTTAAGACCATGATGGTTTTTGACTCCACCAGTTTTGTGGTTTGCACCCTGTAATTTTCTACCCATAAATACGTTGTTTGTTGTTTTGAGCAGCCATAATCTTTGTAACTTGGATGGTTTGAAATCATGTTGCATATCTTCAATGACTAAAGCAAATTTCACACGTTGAGCTGAAAATACAGGTATTTTACTGATTTATCTCCAGTTAATCTCTCGTTGTACTGATTTTATTTGCTTTTGTTGAATACATCCTACAAAATATAATTAAATGTAAAAATAACAGACTGAAATAGTGAAATTAAATAAAAAATACTCAGATTAAGCCCTTTAAAATTGTTCATAATTCAAGCATTTGCCTAATTTCCTTCTCTAATTGGCTATCAAATAATGTCACATACAAATAATTAGATGTTTAACAAAAATTCCACAATTATATTGATGTAGAAGTAATTTTTGGGGGCTCTTTTAATTGAACTTGTATAATTAAACTTGTGACAAGTTTAAGTGTGTTGAAAAAAAAATAAAAAATTCAAAGAACATAATATGCCAGACCACTGGCGCTATTATAATGCGGTGTCACAGTTCGTTCAGACGTATTTCACCTCCGGTCGCAGCCACAGATCCTAGAATAATTAAAATCCTTATTGTGCATTACTCCCTTGCTGGGAAATTTGGTTCCTCTGAAGAGCAGCCTGAAATAGGTCACTGCAGCACCCTGTAGTGCGTCTTAAAAGTACGCTGAATCAATTAAGTGTGATCACGCTCCCTTGATTATTTTGGCCCTGTTTTACCACAGAGAGGAATTTCAAATAGGCTGACTAGTTTTGAATAACAAGGTTGGACTGTGGTGACAAATGGTGCCAGAGAGGGTGTTTTCTCTCCCTGTTTTCCTCTGCCAAATTAACTCCCTGGCTGATTGCCTGCTTTAGCATATGAGAGGAGGTGAGCAGAGGTGTGTGTAAATAATTGCCTCGGAAGGTTGATTATGTGCTGTAGAAGGCAAACGTTATGAAATGGTGGTGTCACTCTGATGAAAGATGTTCCTGACCTGATGTATTTTTTTGAGGTCACAGAACCCAGCGTTCAAGACCCGACACCTGCGTTTTCTTTAATACGTCTTTATAAATCCAGCTCACTCTTGTTTTTACCCTCATTAAATCTGACAACATCTGGCGTGTGGGAGAGGGACTCCTTTAATGTGGCTAGCATCACTGCTGGTGTTATTTTTGCCATTTTAACTATTTACTTCACGAGCTGCACGTTCATTAGCGGTGAATCCAAACTCGGGAGTTTTGAGCCACTATTATGAAAATCGCTGGCGATGCAGCTTCGACAAATGTTGAAAAGCTTTTATTTCCTGAAGAGGCATGCTTTACCTTTTCACCTGTATACTTTTTGAGTTCAAAGGGGCGAGTTTCAATGCAGCAGTTTCGTCTGCAGCCTTTTGAAACGCAGCTTATGCGCTTTTTGAATCCAGATGTGTCCGATTTCCTGGACTGTTTTACGGACTCATAGCTTTCATGTAAAGAATTAACACAGAGGCTTTAATTCATAATTGTTTTTTCCCTCCACAAACCTCAATTATAGGGGACGAGCAAATACCTAAAATAGCTCAAAACTCAACATTGTCGGGCTTTTTTTTCTTTCTTTTTTTTTTTTTTTTTTTTTTTTTTTTGGTCGATAATGATTGTAAAGAGAAACATACATGAACACGAACCAGATGTCAGATGAGTGTGGAAGCAAAAGAAACGCTCCCTAAAAGACAAGCATTAATAAAGAACCTGGTCGAGCCTGGTTGAGACACAAAGCGTAAGAGGCACGGAGGAAGAAAGAGATAAAAGAGTCTGTTGAGTACATACATCAAAGCGCTCTTAATGACGAGGGATGCCATTAGGGTTATGGTGGCTTTTGTTTCAGCTTTCTCTCACCTGCAGTTTGTTGAGGCCGCTCCGTGAGCTGTTTTGTTGTTAAAATTTGCATGATTATAAAATGCAAGCAGGCAGAGTTTGTTCCAGACTGCTGGTCTTAAGAGTGACCAAGTGCTTTTTTTTTTTTTTGTTAGAATCCTGCCTCCTTTTGATTTGCAGAACAGACTTGTAACCCGTTGCCTCCCACCGTAAAGAAGGATAAAGCAGGAAATGGTTCAAACAGAACAATAGAGACAACACGGGGAAGCTGTTATCCCGTGTGCTATGAAATTTAAAGTTTTCTGGGTGCCTCCGGTGCTGGAATTAGATTTGACAAATCAGAGCGTGAAATTAAAATGAGCCTCTCTCTAAGTCTGCAGCGGGGCACAAGCAGACTTGGCATGGCCGAAGGTGTAACCTGTTTTTGTTTTGCCCCAGCTTCGCTTCCCCAGATGGTGGGACCAGCTGCCATTGAATAAACGCTGGACTGCAAACAGTATGAGAATTATCACGGCCTTGTTTTAGTTTGGGATGCATCACGGACAGCTTGTCGCTTTTTGGCCACTGCCAGGAGGAAAAGCTCACCTGGTTCTCAACCAAACTTCCTCCTGATCGAGGACAAATACATGATGCTCTTATATTTACGTAACTGTTCATATATGTTCTCCACATGCCGTTAACTTGAAAAATGTGTGTTAGAAGCCCAGAAATGATATTCTTTGGCTACTTGTTTTAGGGTGAAAAATCTTAAAGGTGCCCTGCCTTTAAAAAACATTTTTATGAGTTTTATGTTGAATATAGTAGATCCACAGGTGCTCTTGTACTGAATGTGAAAATGGCACAATAACATCTTTTTCTGTTTTTTTTACTTAAACGACGTGCTGGAATCAGGCGATCCTGCACGTCATCGTGACGTCACACTGATTTTACTCATTAGCATTCATCAGCTCGCAGAGTTGAGACCACACCCACAAAGTTAGCTCAACTGTTCAGTAGCAAACATGGCAGACCATCAGCGTTGTTGTGCTACGCTCCAGCTGGACTTACATAATGCACATGTTGCTGAAAAATCCAGATTTGCAGGACAAATGACTTCAGTTTATTTTAGTCTCACAAATTAAAGTTCCCTCTCTGCTGGTTCCATTCTGAAATCTTGCTTTTATGCAGGTTGTTATTAGGTATATTACTCAGACAGTTGTAGTGCTGTTGAGCATGTGCAGTGTGGAAGGAAGGAAGCCGTGCTCTCATAGGCTAGCTGTTAGCCAATCAGAGTCCAGACAATTATCATAATGAATATTAATGAGTACAGACCCAAATCCTGGTCAGTTTTCAAGCAGTCATATTACTCTGATCTTGAAAGGGCTGAAAATGAGTTTTATATTAGGTTAATCCTTCTGAAATAACCACAAAGTCATGAAATTTGTGTGACAGGACACTTTTAAAACTCCAGTCTGTTGTTTTTTGTGTAGACAGTAAAAATGCAACCTTTTTAAAAAGGATGATGTCATAGCTCCACCCCTAATGCAACCTATGACCACAACCTAGTCAAAAATAAAAAATAAAGATAGATTAAGGGCTCGTTCTCACTTTTCTTTGCTGTTTTTTGGGTATTTTCATGGCAATATTACAGCGCCACATACAGGCTTGGCATACTTACAACAGCATTTTGTGTTTTCTCCCTGTTTTTGTGTGGCTGAAAACATTTCTGGAAATAACGTTTACAAGGATATTTTTCCAAATATCTAATTAAAAAGGTGTGAAAATGGAGTTTCCATGTGGACAAGTCTTAAAACATGTGGGTCTGAGAGCTTCACTGAACACTTCACTATCTCATTAACTCAAAGTTCTTGATTATTTCTCTTTGTTGATTTTCTGAACTTAAAGGATTCATATTCTGTAGAAATCTCTTCATATGTTTGTTTTACCAAAAAAGACCTTGCATATAAAGCTTTACATGGACCAGAACAAGATGCATTTCATACCTCCAGAGTTCCTACACAGACTTTACAATATATATTTTAGTATTTTGTGTGGAAAAGAAAATAAAGATAAACAAGATAAAAGTTCATTTTCAGCCATAAATGACCTAGTGGTCTGAAAGTGGCTGAAAGTCGTGAAGTCTGAATATGAGTTGGAATATGTGTAAAGTAAAATAAATAAATAAATACCTGAAAAGCAAAATATCTTCAGTCTTTTTTCTTTGTTTTTTTTATCCATTTTTAGCTGCAGGTATCTGATCAATATCCTGATAAAATCTAACAAACTGATTACAGTCTTGTAGCACCAAACACACACATCCCAATATTAATATAATGTAAAACCCTTTTAACTTATAAACTTTCTCAATAATTGAAACAGAAAATTGAATTCTGATATTTGTAGTGGAAAATATAGCACATAAAAATATCAAACTAATAAAGATCAGTAATTATCCGTAAATGTTCAGCTATATATATATATATATATATATATATATATATAAACTTGTCATATATTTGTTGCTTTTCAAAGTGTATTCTTGTGTATTTCTTGCAACAACTTGTTGTGTGAAGCTGAATTTTTCCACAGATAAAAAATGTTTCTCGTAGTTCTGTCAGAGTCACTTCCTGTAACACAAACTAAAAGCCTCATGAAGCATGTAATAGGTCTATTTGCAGAGGCTCTTTAGAGCAGCAACATACCCAGAGCATTTCCAGCATAGTAAACTAATATTTGAAGTTCTGCGGTTCTCCTGAATTCTGTCATCAGCTGGATGTCTGAGGGTTGTTTGGTCCGTGACGTCTCAGTTTGAAGGTGATGTCTTTTTATTCTAATTTCTCCTGAGAGAGCTCTGCAGGCAGGAACCTTGTACATGATCACAGAGGGGGCAGAGTTTTCCTCTTTAAGGTTGGATTAACGCATCTAGGGTGGGCTGAGAGGAGGTAAAATGACCCGCCCCGCCTTGCGTGACCCGGGGCCAACCTTGCACACTGCCAAGTCTTTGCTGTTTGCTCTTGAATATGCAGAGATGCGGAAGAGAGAGGAGGGGGTAAAGAAAAAAAAGGGGGGGGGGGAGTTGTATCGCGTTGCAGAGGAAAATTAGTGAGACCAAAGTTGGAGTTTCTGTGTGTTGGAGGCTGCGAACAATGGCAGCTTTCTGTCAGACAGCGACTTCAAAGGTCTGCTGAGTGACTGCTCTGAGTTATACTTTGTTGTAGATCACTGAGGAAATTCACAGATGTTTTCTCATACGAGACACCATTATAGCGGCTCAAGTACCCAGTAGCCTCGAGCATCCCACCCCCCCCACCCTCCTCCTCCGTCTCTGTCTCTCCCACACACACACACATCTCCCCCGAAAGTCTCTGAAATGTCTTGTATGAGACAGATGTGGAACCTGTTTTTTTTTTTCTTCTCTCCAACTGTCCAGAGAATATGGAAAGTTAGAAGAAGAAAGTTTGTGCTGTTGTGGCGTTGACTCCGTCAGACTTACAGCCGCCGCTGTCAGTCCGCTCACACAGGATTCTCACTTCCTTTGTGGATCACGGATATCAGCGTGAATATTGATGCTTAATTAAAATGTTCTCTTTTCCTTCTAGATCGTCTTCTCCAGAACCAAAACCAACAGGATCTCAAGAATACACCTTTCCTGTAAATGCATTTTATTTATACTAAACTTGTGTTTTCTATAAATCAAATAAACATGTTGAAACATTCATGTCTTATTTTCTGTGTAGACTTCCCTCGTACTTTTACTCTACAACTTTCAGATTAATATATTTATCAGGACATATTTTATTTATAATTGCAGTGGTGATCATTAGCTCACGATTGAATGTATTTCATCTCACTTTAGGTTTATTAAATATGCGTCTGGTGGGAATAATGAATTTTAACAACTTATACAAATCTTAAAAATCAAATAAACTCTTTATATTGGTGCATTTCATAAAAATGTAACTTTACGGGACTGATTCTCACCTGTTGAGCTGTTAAAATAGTGACATAAGCTGCGAATGAGATTAAAATCTTTTAATTTAGAAGTAGAAAACAGCAGCTGTGAGTTTCTCTGAGTTCCTTTTATTTTGAAAAGCTGCAGGAAATGTTTAATTTAAACTCAACCTCTCCTGTAGTTATGCTGAGAGCTTGGCCTAAAATCGGTAGAAGTTTGGAGGCGACATTGTGTCATTTAAACGCCCATGAACTGTATCACAGTCCTGCTCAGCCAAATCCATCTCAGCAGGAGTCCGACTGAGATGCATGAAAACGTAGGAGCTCGAGTTTGAGCCCGAACTCAAAGGAAGGTTTCAAGAATATTTTGTTTCATATGGCTCGTGA
This sequence comes from Pachypanchax playfairii, assembly GCA_006937955.1. Lineage (NCBI taxonomy): Eukaryota > Metazoa > Chordata > Actinopteri > Cyprinodontiformes > Aplocheilidae > Pachypanchax > Pachypanchax playfairii. The sequence continues at coordinate 2,130,074 of SSNP01000002.1, read as the reverse complement.
AATTCACACTTATTTCCATATGAGTGAAGCGTGACTTCTGTGTCTCATCAGCCTGCATATACAACAGATTTATCTTAAAACTTGCTTTAAATGTGCTTTTTTAAATGTTTGTAACTCATTTGTTTTCCAGTGATTCATCCTTCACTGTAACAGTTTACCAGTTTGACATGAAAGAGCAGATTAAAGCATGTGACGTTTATCTGACATTTAAACCCAGAAGCAAAAACCGATCGCACTTTGATGCAAAAATACAAATTTTAGACAAGACTGCACAAATATTTATCAGAGTTATTTGAGGTTGTCAACTCGGATGTTGATCCGCAACACAAAATACAAAAATGACACTTGATTTTAAGAAAAATATTGAAGGTTTTTTGGATTAAAGTAGATGCCTGAGTTAGAATCAAAGGTATTCAATGCAACAGAATGCGGTCTGATCCAGGTGTGCCCCCCCCCACTCAGGTTAGATACTTTCTAATGAGTAAATGGTTTTACCAACATTGATGAATGGATCTCTTTTAGCTAATAACCATTTGAATACTCTCATAATAATTTATGGAAGGTTAAACTAAGTGGGATGTCAACCATAAAAAAACAAACAGCTTTTTTGTTTACGGGTTGTTAAAAACCATTCAGTCTTTGTCTATTTTAATTTTTGATGGTAAACTTGAAGCATCAGACATCTTGAAGAGCTAAAAACAGCTAATAATGACATATTAGATCAATAATCAAACTTCTTTTATATTTGCTGATTAAATATAAATAATGTCAGACCACAAAATTAAACATAACCATTTGTATGAAGTTATAACTCTGTTTTTTGCAGATGCTGAAACAATTCTCTATAGAAAAAAAAAACTTCCAACCACAAATTTTTTTGAGTGTTTTTCAAAAATGTATAATTGAGCTCATGAACGTGCTGCTGAAGGAAGATTTTGTTCACGATCCAAAACCTTCATCTTTCCTTTTTCTGCTGTTTTAAAGCCGAATCAGCCACTACAGCTGCTATAACTTGATGTAAACAAGGTTAATCTCCTCTGTTTTTCTTCTTCTTCTTTTTTTTTTTGGACTTGACTACAGCAGTTCTGCAGCCAGCTCTGTAGTTTAACATGGCTCCAGTTCAGCCCAGCAGGACTCCCCCCCCCTTTCCCTCATGACTGTGTGTAAAGCCGTGGGAGAGGACTGGGAACATTAATCCCTTCAAAGGAAAAGATCTAATTCAAAATCTGCCGCTCCAAACTAGTTGAGAGGACAGTGATTGTTTCTGCAGGGAAGCCAGATAAAGATCAGAGAACTGAACGACAAGTTTTCATTTCTACAAAAAAAAAAAAAAATAAAGTTTGGGATATTATCTTATCAAATAGTTTTGCCTTCATTAAATGTTGTGGAACAAAAGCAGACGATATAACAAAGTTGCTGTGTTTTCCATGTGTTTTATTGGGATGTGGCATTTCACGAGACAGTAATTCAGACAGTAAAGTGCTTTTTGTTTTAGGTGACATTTAAAGAACACACACTCTTTAAGTTAATTTACAAGGTCTTCACAAAAAATACCTGCTGGAATTTTCTTCTTAGTTCCTCGGGGTCGGTTTAATTCCATAAAACAAAGAATAATCATTTTTGAAATGTTTCAGTTGAGAGTGAGCCTCTGACTGAAGGGGTTGAAGGGAAAATACAAGCGTTTCCATCATTCAGAAGGTATAATTAGGTGTTTAATGTCAGGCTGTACAGTTCAGAAACACAACAAAGCAAAATTTCATTCAAATTCAAAATGCAAAGCAGATCCTGCAGAGATTACAACTTTGTGTTGAGTCACTTGCTTTGGGTCTCTTCTCTCCATCAAACAGTCGCTCTTGGAGATCTCCAGAGATAACAATGTCACATTGTCACATAAGGTTCTGCTACAAATCCTTAATTACAAAAAGAGGATCAGATGACTACAGCATCCAATACCGGGGTCTCCAGGCGGCACGGAGGTCTTTGATCAAGAAAATCCAATTATTTGTGTATATACATTTCCCACATAGTGATTACTTCATTAATTGTCCCGCCTTTATCTCCTCCCTTCCCAACCCCCCTAATAATCAGCTCCTTTATCCAGACCAACAAACACACCATAGGAGCTTTGTGGATTCAAAGGATTTGCTTTCCCCTCTCAAAGAGCCGCTATTCTTTGATGATTGGGCAGCGGCAAACTTCAAAGTAATAAATCTTATTTCTGACTGGCTGGCGGCCCACCAAAGTCCTTATCAAATTCTAAGAAGTGATCCCTCACTCTTCAGATACACCGAGGATATATCGGAGAGAGGAGGCACAGAGGAGCGCGCTCGACGACACGTTTCACTCCGAATGCGCACATTCATCCAAATTACTCCTTTTATTTATTATCACTATTATTATTATTATTACTATTGCTCGTGTGCATCGTGAGGAGGAGGCTCACCATGGCAGCTGTGGCCGTTCTGCGGAATGAAACACTACAAGCTTTTCTCCAGGTTTGTGCGCAACTTTCACTTTGAGCGCGTTACTAACTTGTAAACGCGCTAATTGAATGAATTGAATGAATTTCGACACTTATAGATAATTATGTTTCGCTTTCTTTTTAAGCTTTTAATCTATTTACGACTTTTTGGGCGTGTTTATTAAAAGAAACTTGACCAACTTTTACGACACAGTTTCACGATTGGTGTTTATTTTTTTTTTTAGAGATTTGTAATTAGAGCAGATCTACAGTTGAATTAATTGTGTGTAGTTTGGATAGTGTTTTAATATGGAACACGTGTGTGTGTGTGTTGTCCAGGATCGCACCCCCAACTCTTCTCCAGAGAACTGTAAGCACTCCCCGCTGGCTCTCCTGGCTGCGACTTGTAACCGGATCGGGCATCATCCTGGATCCAACCCCTCAGATTTCCTTCAGGTCCCTTACGACCCCACTCTGGGGTCCCCTTCGCGTTTATTCCACCCGTGGACTAACGAGGGACCCCCTCAGAGCAGCCTGACCAGCAGCTCTACTTTTGGACTATCCTCCAAGCCTCAGCTGTCTGCGCACATCCAGAGTTCCTTCAGCTCCCACCACGAACTGCCCCTCACCCCCCCGGCGGACCCCTCTTACCCCTATGATTTCTCCCCCGTCAAGATGTTACCATGCTCTATGCAGTCTCTGCAGTCCACCTGTCCTCCAACCTACGTCCCGGCTGTCAGCTATGCAGCACCAGCTCCCATCCCACCCGCCATGCCGGGGTTTGTCACGGGACCCTCGGGAGTCGTGCATCAGCAGCAGAGACAGTTGACCCCGAACCCGGGGGAGGATATTCCGTGGTGGAGCCTCCAGCAGGGGAACCACGTGAGCCACTCATCCTCGCTCGGTCCGCACCGCTTCCAGCTGCAGAGAGGTCTGGTTCTGGGACACTCGGACTTTGCGCAATACCAGACGCAGATCGCCGCCTTGTTGCACACCAAGTCCCCGCTGGCGACCGCTCGGCGGTGCAGGAGGTGCAGATGTCCGAACTGCCAGTCGTCCACCTCCAGCGACGAGCCCGGCAAGAAGAAGCAGCACATCTGTCACATCCCGGGCTGCGGGAAAGTTTACGGGAAAACTTCGCACCTCAAGGCGCACCTGAGGTGGCACTCCGGGGAGCGGCCGTTCGTGTGCAACTGGCTGTTCTGCGGCAAAAGTTTCACCAGGTCGGACGAGCTGCAGAGACACCTGAGGACTCACACGGGGGAGAAGCGCTTTGTTTGTCCGGACTGCTGCAAGAGGTTCATGAGGAGTGACCACTTGGCCAAACACGTCAAAACTCACCAGAACAAAAAGAGCAAGTGTCACGACAAGACGCTCGAGCACGTGAAAAGAGAAGACCCCAGGAGTATGTTGTAACACACCTGCTAGTCTTCTGTAGACATTCAGTCTCATAGTGCAATACAGTGAGTCATAGTTCAAGTGCACAGTGAGCTGCGTTTCTTTGACATTTTCATGGTTTATTTCTTCCATCCTGACAGTAGTTTTCCTGCTCTGTGTAACAAACACATCTGTGTGTAAATATAAAAAGTTCATTTGGGACCAAGGACACACTCCTGAGTTTGGATTGGCTGTAGGAAAACAAGTTTTCGACTTGTGTTTTGGATCATTGTCTTCGGTGGAAGATCTCACTCCCCTGTAAATGATATTTAATAGCTTTTGTTGAATGAAAGTGTCTGTTTCTCGCTCCATATGGGGGTGTTTTTAAAGCATGCTCTTGAAAAGATCTGCTATTGTTCAAATGACCCAAATACTGTGTGAGAATAAAAGTTCTAACATTTTCCAGACCTGAAGAATTCATTCGTGTGTCCCTCAGGTAGATGAGCGACGAGGTCACCAGGAAGCGTGCGAGCCTGAGCTGAAGCAACACTTTTTAAACAAAATTTTAATTCAGTTCAAAAAGTTGTTTTAATATTCCATGTGATCCAGAATCTGAACAGACTTAAAAATGTTGAATATTCTGCAAGAACTTTGACATTTTATTGCTTTTTAACACCAAAATAATAGAATGTTTGTCTGAAAAATGACTGAAAATGTTCATGAGTGGTTCCATAATGATCCATCATCTGTGCCAAATGAGAAGAATTGGATTCTCATCCAGACCCGAGCGCTTCAGAACATGACGGTTTTTACACTGAAACACTTATTCAGACTCATATTTCATATTGTGTAGGGATGTTTCTGACTTTGAGAGACAAAAATGCAAGAAAATATCTCATTTTCTTCAAAACCGTCAGTTTACCTGGATAAAGAGTCCAAATTGTTCATTGCCAGACTTCTTTGTTGCTTTTTTCCAGTAACATCAAAGGCTCCAGAGACCTGAAGCAGAGACCCTGCCTGGAAAATCTCTGGATTTGTCCTGCAGAAGGTGACAGAGCAGATACGAAGCAGCTTTCTTTGTGACTGGAAATCAGCCCCTTTCAGGGTTAAATTCATGCCTTGCTCAAAGGCATTGCAGCCTGCTTAGGTGTGCTCTTTCTTTATCATCATTAAGAGCTTCATATTGACTTTCTGCGCCAACTTTTCCAACGAATCTCACAGATTTCCGATCAGCACAGACGAGCTGATGAACTGTTCAGTACCGAAAAGATCCGAACCATCAGACAGTGAATCGGTCATTCAGTGAGTAAAGCCTGTTATCATATCTGTCTTGTGTGGGATCAATGAAGCTGTCAGGAAAAGGAGAGCTGCCATTCAGCTGCAGGTTTCTGCCTCAACAGCGCCCCCTTTTGTAAACTACAGTGGAATCACATTCTTCCAGATGTGTCATTGAGTCAAAGATTTCAAATTTAATTTAATTAAGCAAATCCAATATTACATTTTGTTGTAGTTTGAAGCTGCAGGATTCACCGAGTCTGCAGCATCAACACAGATCTCATCAAATACTGATACTGTTGTATAAGTTGTGTTGGTGGTTTGTAGAGACGTCGGTAATGTTGGAGGGCAAGAAACGAAAGGAAATTATGACTTTATTTTTAATTAGATTATTTATGGTGAGATTATTTTACTACAGATTGAGCTTTAAAAAATAGATTTAATGAGTTCATCGGGAACTTGTTGTCACGTGCCGGAGTTCTACTGTGAGTTATGTCATGAGGTGTTGGAAGAATCTGCATCACTTTAACATTTTCAAATCAACTATTTGTGGAAAATCAAAAGAAACAACTAATTATAATGTTTGTCCATTTTAACTGTAAAGTCACAATCTGATTATTGTGATCTTATTGGAAAACTGGAAATCTCATTGTTTGAGATAAAGTGACGACTCTTTAATTTGAGGCAGTAAAAATCTTGTGGACTAGAAAAACTGAAGGATTTTAGAATTTATAGTGAAATGAAACATGTCTTACCCCAAAATCTTCATTACTGGACAACACATTAACAATAAATGAGGAGTTCTTACTTAATGAAATAAATCACCAAAGACATATGACAGTAATTTTAGGAGTTTTCTTTCATTTACATCCTTTTAGATCAGAATCAGGTTTATTATGTTAAACACACAAGGAAACTGTTTCAGATTTACTTCAACATATAAATATAAAAATACATTATTAGACATAGAACACACACACTAGATACATTTAGCAGAATAATCCATCATAAATGACTGATTGGTGTTTGAAGCTTGTTTATACAGATAAATTATAATTATTTCTGTGAGAGAATGATTATAGGATGTTAAACATGTTTGTTTAACATGGTGGGAAGAAACTGATCTTGTGTCTTGTGGAATTGGCGTACGGTGATCTGTAACAGCGAGGTGAGATCCTGGATGAGAAGGTCCCTGCTGTTGCTGCCTGTCGTTTTCCTGACTCTGAAAGAGGTCCAGGTCCTGGATGGAGGAGTCTAGGTCCTGGATGGAGGAGTCTAGGTACTGGATGAAGGAGTTCATCCATAGGAGTCTAGGTCCTGGAGGGAGGAGTCTAGGTCCTGGATGGAGGAGTCTAGGTCCTGGATGGAGGAGTCTAGGTCCTGGATGGAGGAGTCTAGGTCCTGGATGGAGGAGTCTAAGTCCTGGATGGAGGAGTCTAGGTCCTGGATGGAGGAGTCTAAGTCCTGGATGGAGGAGTCTAGGTCCTGGATGGAGGAGTCTAGGTCCTGGATGAAGGAGTTCATCCATAGGAGTCTAGGTCCTGGATGGAGGAGTCTAGGTCCTGGATGGAGGAGTCTAGGTCCTGGATGGAGGAGTCTAGGTCCTGGATGGAGGAGTCCAGGTCCTGGATGGAGGAGTCTAGGTCCTGGATGGAGGAGTCTAGGTCCTGGATGGAGGAGTCTAGGTCCTGGATGGAGGAGTCCAGGTCCTGGATGGAGGAGTCTAGGTCCTGGATGGAGGGCAGATTAGCATCAGTGATCCTTTCTGCAGAACTTGTAGTCCTTTGCAGTCTGTCTCTGTCTAGTTTGGTTGCAGAACCAAACCAGGCTGTGATGGACTGGCAGAGGACGGACTTAATGACGGCTGTGTAGAAGGTAACCAGCTGATGGATCGCAGGAGGAGCAGTCGTTTGTGTAAAGGGAGAATAGCAGAGGGGACAGAACACATCACTGGGGGTGTGCCAGTGCCGATGGTCCAGATGCTGGATGTTATTTTCCCCTGCTTCACCTGCTGCTTCCTGTCTGTCAGAAAGTTTGTGATCCCCTGTCAGGTGAAGACTGGGACAGTTTGGACTGGAGGATTTCTGGTAGGATGGTGTTAAATGCTGAGCTGAAGTCCATGAACAGCATCCTGGTGTACGTCCCTGCAGTGTCGAGTGTTGCAGGATGTGATGCAACTCCATGTCGACTGACCTGTTAGTCCTGTATTCAAACTGCAGGAGGTCCAGCAGGGTCCAGTGATGGTCTTCAGGTGGTCTAACACCTGCACCAGGTTAATCTCACAAACCGAAAAGATTCTTTTTTAATTTGGAATATTTTATTTACAGTAAAAACAAACTTGATGTTGACGGACACTAAATCGTGTCACATTTCATGGTTGATAATTCAACAATATTCAGGAATCAGCTGATGGAAATATTACATAAACTTTGATCTTAATACTATAATAAGATAAATTAACATCAACAATGAAAATCAAATAAAAATCCACAAGTTTGTCTGTAAAACTAAAAGAGAAAACCAAAATGAACCACAAACAAACAAATGCAAGTTGCAGGAACTGATAGAAACATTAACATCAAATGTTACATCTAATATTTAAATAATGAAAATACAAACAGAAGTAAGAATCTCTGAAGATCTGCTCAAATCCTGCATTGACGGATCATCAGGAAGTCGAGATGCTGAAGCTCTCAGTGACCTGATAACAGCTGGTTAGACTCAGTCAGGCTCAACTCAGTCCGATTACACAGAAGGTTGGCTCAAAACACTCACAGAGAGACATGTGACACATTATATGAAGTACATATACAGAGTTCAAATAAAATCAAACATTCAAATCAGAAGTTTCAACAGAAATCCAAAGTTAAAAGTAAGGCTTGACNTTCAGCTCTACTTTAGAAACCTCAAAGAATTCTGAGATCAAAGCAATCGATTCTGATAAAAAGAGACTAGGAGATGTCCACTTCCTGTCTTCTGAGTGTGAGGAGCTCTATGAGTAAAGATTTAATGTTCTAAATGTACCAGGAAGTGAATGAAGAGCTTCCTGTTTGGGAGGGCGACCATCTCCCCTGCAGGTTCCTGTTCTAACTGCAGGATTATGAATCAGCTGTAAACCTCGTAGAATGCTCACGTGGTCGAGATGGGATGGAAGATAAGAAAATAGAAAAGATCCACTTAAATCACCCTGAGATGAGATGCTCCTGATTTTAGAAGGTATTTTAATTGTGTAAAAGACTCCAAAGCTCAGACGAGGATACAGAAAACGTGAAATTTTACAACCGAATATGATTTATTTACTCTGTTACCACGGCAACTGCTCTTAATTGAGTAGACCGTTAATCCCAAATAATAAGTTTCATTCTGAGCTTAACAATGTCCTTTTTTATTGTTACCCAGACTTTAATAGTTACGTTAAAAAAACGATTGAGCTTCAGCAGTGATTAAAGATGTTCCGTTAAAGGATTGTTTTGAAACGTTGATCTATCAATTAATCACCTGGTAACATCAATCAAGGTGAACAGAGTCCAGAATGATGTCATCAAACTGCAGTAACCTCATTGGCTGCTCTTACCCATAAAAACAAATCCTACAGACACAAGAGAAGATTTTAAACCTCTACAGTTTTTTCTGCTGTGTGATATCACCTGATCAAATCAAATCCAAAAACAACTACCGTTGTCCAAAGTGAATTACACCAGGATTTGGCAATACAGGAGACAAAAACATGACAAAATAAATTGAATAATTAAAAAATATTTAAATACCAGCTGATTTCACAGTTTAGGAGCCAGAACTGAAAAGACTGGATCACCTTCAGGGACCAGCCTGATAATAAAAATAAAAAATGGTTGAGAAAACTCCTGCAAAAGCAGAAATGTATGTGACCCATGAGCTAATAAATTAATGCTCTATGTTTAAAGATTTTACCATAAAGAAAATGGACAAAATGACAAAAAAATAAATCATGACAGTCACAGTACAGGACCAGCCTCAGTACTCGTACTCCTTGACCTGTCTGCTGCTTTTGACACCGTCAACCACCTCATTCTCCTCTCGACGCTATCTAAGCTTGGCATCTCGGGACCGGTCCTCTCGTGGTTCACCTCGTACCTTGCGGAAAGATCTTTCAGAGTCTCGTGGCATGGACAGATGTCCAGTCTGCATGAGCTGGCGACGGGTGTCCCGCAGGGCTCGGTCCTTGGTCCTCTCCTCTTCTCTTTATACACCACCTCATTAGGCGAGATCATTCGCTCCCATGGCTTCTCATACCATTGCTACGCTGACGACACTCAGCTCCTCCTCTCGTTCCCTCCAGACGATACATCCGTCTCAGTGCGGATATCTGCTTGCCTCTCAGATATCTCGGCGTGGATGAGGGATCGCCACCTTCAGCTTAATCTGTCCAAAACTGACCTCATTGTCTGTCCTGCCAGTAACTCCGTACCTCCTCAGATAAGCGTGCAGCTTGACTCCATCACGC
>SSNP01000002.1:1981873-2094826 GCA_006937955.1 Pachypanchax playfairii | reverse complement strand
AACATCAACCAATCAAATGATTCGGCCCGAAAGGAATGATTGGACAGTCTCTCCAGTCATACGGACTTCCACATTTATTTGGCTTTTGTGCTCTAAAAAACTGAGACATATTACCGCAGCACACCACTGCTGGGAGTGTTCGCCGCTCTACCATGTCACAGCAGGAGAAACAGCTGCCGGCTGGTTCCGCATCAGGTTCAGGACAAAGTAACAATTAATGTCAGTTGTTTGTTGTTATATTGTTTTCACTTACCGGTGATTCTGCCATGTTACGGTATTTGAATGAACTGTGGACCAGTGTCTTGCACTCGGTCGTCTTCTGGGGGTACGCGTGTTTCCAAACCTGGGGGGGCGTGGCTTAGGAATTCTACCCGACGGGAGGGGCGAGAGTTCTGTGACTTTGTTTACATTTGTTGACATTCTAAGCTAGGCAATTTGAAATTGGGTATATCACCTTTAATCTAGTAAGAACTAAACTTTGTTTCTCCAAACTGAGGCCGATCATCGAGCTATCAGCAACAGTTAAGATCTTGATTGTTTTATTATTTTTTCACAGAACCCCGTCTTAAAGCATCTGACTTTTTACTTCAGTATAGAATGTTTGAATGGGAAACTTCATCTTATCATTTATGAGTTTTAAAAATTCAATTTGCATATTATTTCTGCTTTCTGATACATCACTCTATATAATGTCATCAGTTATTTATGAGACAGATAAAAAACCCTGACTCTTCACAGACATCGAGCCACGAACCCTGACGGTAATGACAGTTTGGTTAAAAATCACAGAGTAAAATGACAGCGCACTTTTTGTAGCTTTAACAGAAAATTATTTGCAGGAGTGAAGAATAATAAATCTGAAAGAGTTATCCTGAGATGGAGTCGCACAGTTTTCAGGCGTCAGCAGGCTGCTGTTGAAATACAGTCTCTTTATTTGTTTCTTGGAAGCTGAAGCTTGTAAACCATATGTTTTAGAGAAAATAAAAAACTTTTCCAGATCTGGCAGAAGGTAAAAATATGGATCATTTTGGACTTCTAAAACAGAAGTTTTCATATTTATATTTGCAAATAAGTCAGCAGCTTTAAATAAGTGCTTACAGACTTAAACAAGCTGTTGACTGATGGGGAAACTCTTGACTGTCAATGGAAACAATAGAAAGAATTATACATTTATTTTTCAACACATAGTTTGCCAAAACATGTTGGCTGTTCCCAGTCAAATGTGTCAACAATTTGAAACCAACACAAACAGGATGGAAAGGCTGAAAGGGGGAAACACGTCTGTAGACAATAGAAAATGATAAAGAATCTTGACTAAACACTGAAAGAAACGTGCCTTGGAAATAGAAGATTCACTACAAAGGAAATGTATAAATAAATCAGTGGAAATCAGTGACTGACTGTCACTAGAATGTCAGACATCAGCTGAACTGATAAACAATTAGTAACTAAACATACAAAACAGAATTTAAATTATGCATGACTCACAGCATATATTGATGTGATTCACATCTTTCAACTAGATAAAACCCAAAAATTACAATTTATACTTGTGAAATCGTAATATTATGCAGCATTTTGCCTTCTTTTACACAGTACTGTATATACATTTCTCAGCAAAATTAATTTAAACACAATATTTTAATTATGAATAATTTAGTTAATTTGAATGTAATTTGGGATATTTTTAAAGAGGCCCTTCCATTAAAAACAGTTTTTCTGAGGTTTCTGTTGAATGTTTTAGCTCCACAGGTGTTCTTACCTTCATAGTGGGTGTGAAAACAGGTCAACAACTTCTCTTTCAGTTTTAATCTCTCAAACTACGCAGGTGGTGATAACACCCGAGTTCTCCCGAGTCTGAACAGCCTGTATTTGTTTCGCCACAAGTCCTTTGTTCGTTAGTTTTCGGCAGCTCCCGCAGTCGAAACCACGCCTAGCATGCTGCTGGCTAAAAGCTGTAGCATAAGACGTAGCAAACAGAAATACACGACGTTGCCATGCACAGCAGGGCAGGAAACAGTATACCTTGCTCTCATTTGCTAGTTTGTTAGCCAATCAGAGTCCAGCAAATTCGAATAATGAATATGAACGAGCTGCTGACAAAGCAGCATGACGGAAGGAGCCGGAACCACCCGAATTTTAACAGATTGAAAGATCTGTTAATCAGTGTTTCCTGATGTTTTTTAGATATAAAATGTTTCATATTACTGGTTAATACTTAAGAAATAAGCACAAAGTCCTGAAATGTGTATGAAATGGCCTCTTTAAGGTTTGTATTTTTTTACTGGAAACTAAGAACACAGAGTGACAGGTAGGAATGTTGACAGTAATCGGAGGCGGGAACGAGTGTTGATTAAATGGTGCAACAGCTTTCCATAGCTCTTCCCCTTGTAACCAGGAACAACAGGAAACCGTATGACTTGACGCAGAGGCTTCTCACCAGCACAGGTATCCAACCTGGTTGACGGATTCAGGGAAACATGGGGGGCTCCGAGAGCGTCCAGATACCAGGTGGAGGAACAGAAGGCTACCACGTCCTCAGGGTAAGACCAGTTACACGTCACCACAGATTTGACACCTATTGCGTTATTCAACCGACATTAGTGCGCGTCTTCTTCTTGGATTACAATCAGGATTTACACCAAAATACAACCAGATAAATGTTTATAGGTTCGTATTTAATAACAAACCAGAGAAGAGTTATAATATATGGAGAAATGTCCGTCATGTTAGCACCACGTATGACTGAATGAAGACTGCAGCTGTTTGACCTAATTGTGTAGTGATGTGTGAATCTCCTGTGATGTTACTACATTTAATTCTAAATGTTAATGATATGAACTGAAACATGTTCTGGGTTATTGTGACACCGGGTGTTTTAATTGCCCCAACATGCGGTTGTTGACATCATCATCATCAGACAGATTTCTCTGCTTTCTAGCAGCTTTTAACAGATAAGACCTCAGGATGCCTGATAAACCGGTGTGGTTACTGTGTGACTAATAAAGGCGGGTGTGTACCTTTTGTAAAAACGGTGACGTTTCATGTCTCCACCCCAAGTCAAATAGACGTAAAGTTTTGGATCCCTTTTCTTAGAATAATGAAGAACATCTGCATTATATTCACATCCACAGTCAAACTTTTATTCTGTCTGAACAGTATGGCCAACATTTAGGTTCCAAGTCTTACCAACCCCAGTACGGTTGGAGAGCTGAAAAATATTTTAATAAAACCAGAATGGAATGATTTTTAGTCAGATCTTATGAACACATTTAAATCCCAATAGAACATACGTAACACATCAGATGTTTAAAGTAAGATATTATAAAATTTTATTGAACATATTAGCTCACACTGCATTTGATTGCAGCAACACAACTTTAAAAAAAAAGGTAGAAGTGTGATGTTTACCATTGAGTTGCATCCCTTTTTCTGTCTGTAAACATCGGTGATGTGAGGAGACCAGCTGCTGGAGTTTTAGGGGAGGAATAATGTCCATCTCTTTTGTGGCAGGATTTTTCACTTCAAGATGCAAAATGTTTTTGATTGGTCAAAGATCTGGACTGCAGGCAGGTCCGTTCAGCACACTGATTCTTCTCCTGTGAAACCAACCATGCTGTTGTGATGGAGACAGTATGGGGTTTAACATTGTCTTGCTGAAAAAAGCAAGACTCCTTGACATACCACAAATACTAACAAACAAAAGGAATTTAATGGCTGAATGAACGTCTCTTTGAACAATTTCAGTGTTTTTTTTTTAAGTTCACTTCAGTTTATTAATATAGCGCCAGTTCATAACAAAGATCATCTCAAGACATCTGCAGTCATGTCGAGTTAGGACAGCAGAGTGAAGTAATGTAGTCAGTATGTCCTCCAGCAGTCTAAGTCTATAGCAGCATAACTAAAGGGATGGACCAGGAGCTAACCCTGACTATAGGATTGTGCAAAAAGGAAAGTTTTAATCTTAATCTTACATTAGACAGATTGTGTTCCTTACAGATTAAAAGTGGAGGCTGATTGCTGAAAGCTCTTCCTCCCATTCTACTTTTGATGCCCCTTTTCCACAGGGGTCGGTACGGGACGGTACGGTACGGGACGGTTGTATTTCCATTACCATCTCGGGAATGTGGACGTGGGTGGGGGCATTGGGCGTGCTCAGCTTAGCAAGTGGTGCGAAAGGTCTGTGATGTCACTTTTAATCGACACGAGTAGTAAACAAATGTGGATGTGCCAATGAGAGTGGGAGACAGTAATGGAGGACATCGAGTTATTTTTGTATTTTATACTCAGACTGTGGATCTTTCTGAAGAAAAAACTCACGTCATGCGAGGAGACGTCGCATTTGAGGTCGATCAGGCGCGATTCTGTGACATCACTTCACATGCACACCGCCAGGCCAATCAGTGGCCACCACTACATAGGTAAGGGTATGACTGACATCATTTTACTGGACCAATCAGTCTGTAGGTGGGCGTGTTGGGTTGATTCGGTACTGTTTGGTTTGAGGTAGAAAGGTAATGGAAACACGCCAGAACGGGTCTGAACCAACGCGTTCCGTACCGATCCTGGTGGAAAAGAGACTCTAGAATCACAAGCAGACCTGCAGTCTGAGAGTGAAGTGCTCTGTTAGGAACATATGGAACAATGGTATGTCTAATATAAGTTAGAGCTTGATTATTCAGATCTATGTATATGAGAAGTAACATTTTAAATTCTATTCTGGATTTTACAGGAATTTTGAAGAAGTAGAAACCTGATCCCTCCTACTGAATCTCATTAGAACTCTGACAGCAGATTAACTTGTTACCAGCTGGTTTTGCTGCTGCTTGTAGTCTCGAACTGTAAAAAACAAAAAGAGTTTTAGTATTTTGGAAATGAGCGGGTCAAAATATTTGATTAACCTTAGATGTGACATATGACGTAAAATGAATTTTTTTTTTTTTCTTGCATAAGGTCAGAGACTTAACCTGTTTGTCTTCTGTGTTGAACAGTAACGTACACCCTCATCAACATGTTTTAATCATTCTGTAACAGAGACTTTCAATCTTACAACTCGTGTCCTTGTGTCCCAAAACTGTGCTGCCAAAGCTGTTCCTGATTAAAAATTGTCTGATACTTTAAAAACTTATAAATCTGACTCATACTTCAGTTATTAAACAAATTTTAAATATATTTTACTGTTCTGACTTCTAATAACTTATGATGCTTCCACTTCACAGGTGCAAGAAAACTCTCCGGGTAATCGTGCCGGACTGGAGCCTTTCTTTGATTTTATAATCTCAGTTTGTGACACTAGATTGGTGAGTTTAGGTCTGTTTCATGAAGCTTCCGTGTTCATACCAAACAGATGTGAACGTGTTGTCTGTGGTTCTGACAGAAGAGGGACAACGACACCCTGAAAGAGCTGCTGAAAATCAACGTGGAAAGGCCCGTCAAGATGCTGCTGTACAACAGCAAGACGCAAACCGTGCGCGAGACCAGCGTCACGCCCAGCAACATGTGGGGGGGTCAGGGGCTTCTGGGTGTCAGCATTCGCTTCTGCAGCTTCGAGGGAGCCAATCAGAACGTTTGGCACATCTTGGTGAGTGTGCAGAAGGGTTTACTACAAACAGGTTATCAATCAGCCAACGTTAGATGATGATTAAGATCCAGCACACTGGAAATTTTCTTTCTTTATAGTTTTTATCCCCTTAACACATTTAGTTGTAACAAGTTTTTTGAATGTAAAAAAAAAAAAAACTGATTGTGTCTGAACGAGTGGGCGGGACTTTCAGCCCCCCAGACTCAGCTGTGGCTTAGTTTTTTACAGAGATGTGTCGTCCATCTTTGTTTTAACGTTTAGGACGAGGCAGAAAAGCTGCTGAAATCAGTTTGTTTCCCAGATAATGAAGTTAAAATCCACCTGCTGTTTTGGTCGTGAGAGAAAACAGAATTACTCTTTTTTTAGGTTCTTATTTATACTTGATGTTTATTTAACTGAGACTTTATGACGATGATGTGATAATCTTTTTTCTTACTTAGCTTTAAAGCTTCTTGAAGTCATTTAAAAACAGCTGAGTTTGGTTCTAAAATTTAGTTAAAATTGAAATTTCGAGCTTTAAAGAGACCCTTCCATTAAAAACGGTTTTTCTGGGGTTTCTGTTGAATATCTTAGCTCCACAGGTGTTCTTACCTTCATAGTGGGTGTGAAAACAGGTCAACAACTTCTCTTTCAGTTCTAATCTTTCAAACTACGCAGGCTGCGATAAAACCCGAGTTCTCTTGAATTCGAACAGCCGGTACTTGTTTCGTCACAACTCCTTTGTTCATTAGTATTCAGCAGCTCCCACAGAAACCACGCCTAGCATGCTGCTGGCTAAAAGCTGTAGCATAACGTAGCAAACAGGAAGAGAGAATTTCTGACGTTACCATGCGCAGCGGGGCAGGAAACATCATACTGGGCTCTCATTGGCTAGTTTGTTAGCCAGAGTCCATCAAATTAGCATAATGAATATTAATGAGTTACAGTCCCAATCCTGACGGAACCAGACAAATTTTAACGCAGACAGATTGAAAGGTCTGTTAATCAGTGTTTCCTGACGTTTTTTTAGATATAAAATGTTTCATATTACTGGTTAAAACTTCTGAAATAACCACAAAGTCATGAAATTTGTGTGACATGGCCTCTTTAAATGAGACTGCAGTGACAGATTTAATTTAAGTAAATTTATTTACCTAATAATGTGTTCACTTGTTATGTTTCGAGTCCAGGAAGTTGAGCCAAACTCTCCTGCGTCCCTGGCAGGTTTGAGGCCTTACACTGATTACATCATCGGATCAGACATCGCCATGCACGAGGTACTCGCTTGGCTGAGGGGGGGATAATATTCAGATCCAATGAGCAGCGGGCTGATCTGGTTTGCTGCTCTTTGAACAGAATGAAGACATGTTCTCCCTCGTTGAAGCGCATGAAGGGAAGGAGCTGAAGTTGTATGTTTACAGCACAGACACGGACAACTGCAGAGAAGTGGCCATCATTCCGAACGCTGACTGGGGAGGAGAGGGCAGGTACGATACGATTCTGTTCTCTTACCTGCTTTATATGAATTTGTGTGTTAATTCTTGCAATTATCAACCTCTTTATTTTCTACTCACAACTGTCCCGGTTCTGGTTTGTCTCTACAGTCTGGGGTGTGGGATTGGTTATGGCTACCTTCACCGGATACCGACGCAACAGTCAGCAGACACCAAGGAGGTCCGATCATCTGCACAGAATCATTACGAAGCAGCTTCTCCACCAAAAGACGGTTTTACAGAGGTAACTCAGTAACAGAAGAAGAAGATCTCTTCAATTCACCTGAGTTTAACATTAATAATGAACTTTTGGTCGCCAGGTCCAACTATCTGCCGTCGTTCCAACTGTTCCAGTTGTCTCGTCTTCTGTTTCAACTGGATTAGAGCAACAACTCAGCTGTTTATCAGTCAGCTCCAACCCGACTGTCATTCTGAACAATCTACCTTCAGGTAGGGTTATTATTAAAGGTTAAGTTGATCTGCAGATGAAAGCATATTATCTGTTTTCACTAGAACTTTGTCCATGGTTTCTATTCTCTTCTTTCAGGAGCTCCCGTTGTCCCGCTGTCCAACCACATAAACCTGTTACAGAACGCCAACGCTGCTCCGACGCCATCAGGTTTGTTTAGATATTTTGATCTTACAGCTTTTTATGTTTAAAAAAAACTACAGAATTCAAACTACATTCCATTTGTTGCTCTTCATCAGGTTTAACACCCCTTCCTGGAGTTTTTCACCCCATTCCTAACTTGCCAAACTTGAATGTGACTTTACCAAATGTGAATCATATAGTTCCAGCTGGAGTTGCACTACAGCATGCAGGTAAAGTTTCATTGTCTCTAAATAAGTTTTAGCTTCTGGCTCTAAATAATTCTGGGTTTTGAGCGGTTTAAAATCCTTCCCTTTACGTGGAAACTGCAGATGTTCATCATCTCTGACACAATGATTTAAGAACTCTGAAATCAAAACTCAGCCCCGCCTCTTACCTGAAGTGCATCAGATGTAACAGTAATGATGGCAGATTATATGCAAGCTCTCTGCACATGCTTGTTTTGGTATATTTCATGGCAGCGTTACAGCACCTCACACAGGCCTGGCATGGTCACTACACTGTTTTGAGTGGTTTTGTAAGGCTGAAGACATTTTTAGAAACATTACAAGGATCCATCCTTCCATCAGGCTTCTATACCTACTTGTACCTGTGCAGGGTCGTGGGGGGTTGGTGCTTATTTCCAGCCGTTTTTGGGGAGGCGGGGTTCCATTCTGAACATGTTTAAGTAAGCAGGATTTTTTTAAAGAAACAAAAAGTAATAAAGAGATTGTTTTGAGGACAAAAGCATTAAGGCTTTGTGTTGAATAACGTTTAGTGTTCTGATAACTGTTGCATTAGAAATGAGCGTTACTCTGATGTTTCAGATGGATATGAAGAGATTTGACTTTCTGAAAGCATCTTTTCACTTTTTACAAGCACTGAAGATAATTTCTCATAAAAAGCACTTCCAGCTAAGAGACAGCTTCCTGGGAGAAAAACATTTAGGAAGTGAAGCTTGTGTTATTTATAGTAGCTGAATGATGCAACATGGTTCAACGCCCACATAGTGTCACAAAGTTAATCCACTCTTTTTTTCCTGAGCTGCATCAAACAAAACTCCGAGTATTGTATTATTATTGAACACAATAATAAAAGCACCTGTTCTTATCAAAAGTTTAAAACAATGGTTTTGTCTTTGTGCTGTACTCTCCAGGATTTCCACGGCTTCCTGTCCTCCCCTCGTCGGGTGGAGTCCCTGCTGTATCTTTGTCTCCAGCTGATGTAATTTACCCACAAATCACAGCTAATGTAAAGCCAGGATACACACACAACGCCACATCTCCTTCTTCCAGTGTTCAAATCAACTCACGGTCCAACCCTTCATCAGCGATCACCTCAGGATCAATAAACATCACAATATCTGCAGACTCCTCTTAGCACAGAGCACCACTTAACGATGACACCTTGCTCTGAAAGCCTTTCAGGAGGTCAGTCCATCTGCTGCAGCGTTCAGCTGATGGTCTTTTCCAACACGTTACGAGCTCATGAAGGATACTGGTGCTAAACTGCTTGTTTGGTTAAACGCAGCTAAAAAGCTGGCTTCATTTTAAACCGTTCAGTTGAGTTTAAACATAATTTCACTAAAAAGAAGTTATTTAACTTTTGAGTAACCAGGGTGCCACGTGAGGAATCTGGTTGCTTCGGATGTGGAAGTCAGTATCATTTCACTGTAAGTTTATCTACTGAGAAGTTTCAGAAGACTGTTGTTGTTGTTTTCTGATTTGTAAAAAGAAGAAAAAAAGTAAAATTTAATATCTCAATTATACGCATCCGATGTTTTTTCCCTGTCATTGAAACCTTTCAGTATTGAGAGGCAGCACTGGTGTAAATGCTTATTTCAATCACTTGGAGGGGAATAATAAATTAAAAAGAAGGTTTCCTGGGATTTATTATTGGCTCTTAGCAGAACTGTACAACTTGTACCCAAAGTGGAACTTACAGCCCTTGAAAAGTGAGCAACAAAGCAGCAGAATGAACCCACACCAGGAAACTCAATTCTGTTGGGAAATTTTTAACTATTTGTACATCATATTACTGCTGCAGCTCAGATTTTGATTATTCACAGCATATACAGGACACAACCAATTTATCTGTTAACATTCCTGCATAGGGTTTTTGTTACATTGTTTTTTCTACATTTGGTTACTTTGTGCATTAAACATATGCTGCTCCAGCCTACATGACACTAGATGTCACCTGTATGCTACACATTAACATTCCCTTGGCTAAGTAACTCAAATTAAAGCCTAACATTTGTGGGACAAAAAAAATATATCCAAATCAATAGTGACATTTCTGTAGTTCTACTTAACAATGAATGTCTTCTCCTCACAGTAAATTAACTTCTAGCAGCTGAATAATCTGCATCCTGGCAGGACCGTGTTATTAAATCTAAATGGCAGGCTGCCAAATTTCCCTTCTGCCCCTCAAGGGTTTCTCCATCTGCAACAGGTGAGCAGGACGTCCACTCACATTTTCTTCAAAGTCAGTTTCAGTGCTTTTTACGGACCATCTTAACTCCATATAATTGTCCTTTAAAACGTCTCTTCCGAGTCCTTCCGTTGATCAAGCTCTGGTTAATGAGTAAAAGCCTGGTGCAGGTCAGGAGGTCAATACGGATCCCCTTCACCTGTGTCCTGCTTTTTTCTCTTGCTCCTCACAAATCCAAGCTTCTGATGAGCCACACGGGCTCAACTTCAGTTCTCCATTTGCCTTTTGATCCTCACAGTTCATCACTGTCAATAAGGAACAACACTAGACGAAGCTGGTCCAGAACCAGCAGCAGTCATCTGCAGGTTTCCAGAGGAGCTGGATCTTCTCATGTGAGGGAGCAGGTAGGGATCACTTCCCACCTGAAGAACGTCGAACCGGTCTTCCTTCCTGTATGCCAGGCATCGCCTTATGAAGGCCTAAAGGAAGGAAACACAGAGCTCAAAAATCAAACAAGTCAAGAGGTTGAATATGTACATACCAGCCAGATTGGTAAACAAATTCTTTGACCTTTGCTTCATTGCTGACAACAGGTTTTACTGGGAACTGGACCTCAGTAGCTTTGAGTATGGTGTTCTCCTGCAGAATGTCCTGCTGGGACTGGTTGTGGCCAAAAGGCTGAAAATCAGAGATACCACTTTAACTTGGAGCCTAAACTACAAGATCCAAAAAATGTCACAATCTGTTGTCCTCCTTACCTTCCTTCCATACAGACACTGGAAAAAGATGACACCTACTGACCACACGTCCACCTTATTGGAGATCTTTGGTGGTTCTTTACCAACCACAAAACACTCAGGTGGCAAGTACCTAACATCAAGAACAAACATGTTCACATCCAGTAGAAGATAATCAATAAAAACAGCCGTATTTGTCATCTGCAGCATTTTAGCTCCAGGATACTGCAAATGGGACGCACGTCACGTTTAACTGTAAATAGCTCCTTTGATCTCAAATCATTTGCATCCTTCTTCCTGGACTTGTGTATGTGATGTTTGTATTCCATCTGAGCTGTAACGTGTCTCACCAATAGGTTCCTGCACCCTGTGATGTCAGATCCATCCCATCTACGCCATAGTTATCGTCATCCATGATTTTGGAAAGACCAAAATCTGTGATTTTTATTTCCCCACAGGCAGTTCCGTCCACCAGCAAGATATTTCCTGACAATCAAAGTGCATTCAAATCAGCACTGATGCTGGAATCGAGTGTCCGATATCATCAGGCGTGCAGAGAAGGGTGTGTTTACCTGGTTTGAGGTCGTAATGGATAATGGGGGGTTTGATTTCATTTAGGTATTTTAGTGCATTGACGATCTGCATGACGATTGACCGTGCTTCTTTCTCAGACATTAGCTTGTGCTGCTTCAAGTAGAAATCCAAGTCGTTGCCCTCGCAGTACTCCATGACGGTGCAAAACCTGTTGAGTGGATAAAAGGTTTTAAGACTTACAGCCCACATCTAACAGAAGATAAGTAAAAGAACACAGAGTTACTGACGTGTCTGTGTCCAGTGAGAAGTAGTCGTAAAGTTTTACAATCCTGGGATGGTCCAACTCCTTATGTATTCTATACTCTCGACATGCGTGCCTGTGAATAATGAATTGATTTGGGTTATGATGCATTCAGTTTTATACATGTCACTATATTTATAAGAAATGAAACACATACTTGTGATAATTCTCCTTCTTCTCTTCTCTCCAGTTCTTGTTAAGTTGGTGAATTTTCACTGCAGCATATCGTTGTTCAATCAAGTCAAATGCCTGTACAACACATGCAGGAGGTGTTAGCTTACACGTGTTATGATCATTTCTGTGTGATATTTAACTTGTGACTTCAGTTTACCTTGTAAACTTCACTAAATCCTCCTCTCCCCAAGAGGTGTAGGAGCAGATATCGTTCATTTAAAGTTGGATGATCTTTAAATCTTTAAAGGGGAAAGAGAGAGAATCTCGTCTTCAATTTAGATCTATTAGTAAATGACAAATTCTTCATCTGTTTTTTTTTTAGCAGAATATGAACAACCCAATGAAACTCGATGTTACTATTGGGATGACAATACAATCCTTGTTTGTACATCATTTGTCAATGTCAGAGCATTATCTGTCATAGAAATATATTTAGACTCACTGGGAGCTGTCTTCATTATTTATTCTCTTCAGCTCCCTGATGTGAAGGTTGCGCACTCTCTCCAGGCGCTCCAGCTCAGCCTGGATCTCAGCTTCTTCCTATAAATGATTCAAGCACATAAACACAAGAGAACAGAAGGAACTTTAGAGAGCCAACTACAAGGAGAGGAGATCATCCCAACCCTCTTGTACACAAAGTTCTGATGGAAATATCAACAGCGTACTTGGTACAAAGTGAAATGGAAATCAATTACTGGTTAACTTAATGACTAATACAGATTTTGTTTTTAAAATCTGAGCTGAAAAATAGAAAAACATTTTGTAAGTTGTAGCTAAAATGAACAGAAATTCCTGAACACATCAAACTGTGTCTGTACGGTGTAAAATGATAAACAAACCTTCTTCAGATGTCCAAGTCGCAGTTTGAAGATCTCTTCCTGTTCATGGTACTCTGCTAGCGTCAGCCTTACCAAGATAAAAATACAGGGAAAAAAGTAGAAAATAATAAATGTCTGTAGATTTCCTGCAAGACTGAACATAAATTTAAACCCTTTTCAAACTTAGTGTTTTTTAGGTTAAAGTGAAAAACAAAAGAACCCATGAAAGATCAGCAGCTTCTTGTTTGAAGTATTTGCTGGTAAATGTAAAACAGACACAGGTCTGGACTTACAGTTGAGGTAGGCTGGGTTTTAGAAAGGGATCGCTTTCTGCTCCATTTACTGTCTTGGTTTTGCGTTGCTTTGGCTCCGAGTTTGTGGTTGGTGCTTGGGAGTTGCTGGAGGATGGAGGTTTTCTCTTGGCAAGAAGTTTTCTCTGCCTCTCGATGTCTTCTCTTTGCTGGTTTATCCACTCTTGCTGTCTGTCAATTGAAATTGGATGAGGTCACTTTTAGTGCTTTCAAATCCTGATCATTCAAAACTATTGAATCATGACAATCTCCAGGTTTATTTGCACAACTTTATAGTCTGTTAATCTGACTTTCCTGCTTGCTATCTGTAGAATAATATAAATAAAAAGGAATTTTCTGTATAAAACACGCCATCTTTAAAAAAAGTTTAAAAGTTTGTCTTTTAAAACAAAGTCTTAATCTCAAAATTACATTTCAGTTAGTCATTAAATTCGTATATAAAACTATAAATGAATGAAACAATCCAAAAAATTACAAATGTTCTCACTTGACAAGGTTTTGGAAGGCGTAACCATCCGTCCACTGCTCTGTGAATGAAGCCCCGTGTCTCACTGTAGTGAAATGTCCTAAGCGTAATCTATCCTGCATGCTCTTCTCTCGACAGGCCTGCTTCTCCTGGGTGCTCTGAAGAACAACATCAAATACATCAAGCATCACAGATTTTATTTTAGGTTAATGAACAAAAGGGAACAGAATAAAAGTCCAGGAAATTTACCTTTTCTATTAGTAATTTCTTGCTCATAGTGATGCATTTATTCAAGCGTTCCTTGTACTTTTCAAGTAATTTTTGTTGCTCGTCGATCTGCCTCCTGAGATCACAGTTTGCCTGGGAAGCAGAACAGAAGAACATCAAATTTACAAACTATTTAAACATCTGAAACGCAACACAGTTTATAAAATCACAGACCAGTTTCTCCCAGCACATGAAGTATTGTGTTTTCTTACTCTTAGCAGGTCATCTATTCTGCCCTCCTTCTTCTCAAGGTCTAGGTTCTTGTTGCTTTCAAGGGCAGCCAGTTTTAAAATGGTAAGGTCAGTCTGGAGTAAGAAAAGAAAAACTGAAGTATTAAAAACTGATAAAAGATTCTCATACAAATTTTACTGTCTGCAAAAAAAACTGTGGTCTTCAGTCAACCTCACCTGAACAAATTTGACCGCTAGTTGCTTTGGATTTGTCATGTGGTCCGTAAAAGACATATTAGTAGGAGATGAGCTATTTTGTCTAACCTGTGACAGAAGACATGGTTTCTTTTAGGAAGGGGTAACATCAAATAAAGCAAGAGAGGGTTTTGATGCAACTTACAGCGGCGCCCTGAGCAGAGTGGGAATGTGAGTTCTGGGGTGAACGGAGTACTGGAGGGAGACCTCTCACGGGACTGGAACCATTTCCTCCCTGGAACTACAACATGAAGACAAGTGGCGGGAATCTGTGAACTTTTTATTTATTTTACAAGCAAACATTTATCCACCATATGTCACTTCAAAGAAACTGTAAACTTACATCAAAATAATCACTTATTTTGGGTCCTCGCACAGCTGATTTTCCTTTTGAGAGAAAAGACAGACAAATGTTTTAGAACTAATCAGTTTACAGACAATCAGAAATAAAAGCAGATTAAGAAAAGACAAGCACCTTGGCTGCTCTCTGACTGTATCTCAGGTTTCCTCTTTCTGCCTCTGGTTGTTTCAGACTGTTTCTTCTCTGGAGTCTGAAAGATAAAATTTGTTGCAAGATAAAATATGATGAACTCTACCCAACCAAACCAACATGTTTCTATTAATCAAAAAACAGCTGGAGTAGCGTGTGTTCAGGGACAGCTGGAGGTTTGTTTATGAATAAAAGTTTGGATTTGATTTTGCAGTTGTTCTGACTTCAGTCGCATGTAAATTAATTCAACTTTTATGTTTAGTTTAATAATTAGTTCAACTTCAAACAGCAATGGGGTTATTTGATAATCTAAAAAAAAATGGGAATAAGGAGAACTGCCTCTAAATTCTAACTGGTAAAAAAAACTGATTCTGGATCTCAAGCAGAAGATATTTCCCTAATTATTGACAATAATTTTAAAAATATACTGCTTTTTAAACTTTTTACAGTTAGTAAGCTAAAGCTGTAACTGAGTCAGGAAGGTTTTTATTATTTTTTTTCAAATAAACTATTTACTACAAATGAAGAACAAAGACAAACACTGTTGGGTCCAGGGAATGAGATTATTTTAAATTAATTAATCTTCTCTTGTTCATCTCCTGTAATGTTACAAGAAAAGTTTCAAGTTAACCAACAATTTGAATCAGATGTTCAAACATTTTAACAGATCCGGGTGGATATAAACATGTACGTTTAGAAAATGAGGTTAAATGGCAGGAAGTGTTTTAATTAAAGTGGTTTAATAAAGAAGAAATTAATAACAATAAATCCTAATCCAAAGTCATTTAGCTGGAACAAACTCTGAAGACCAGCTTGGGTTTAAGGCTCTGCATTTCACAAGCGTCTCTCATAGAGAATTCGTTCAGTGAAAATCAAACATAGCTGAAACGGACAGAATTAGACTCCCATTGTTGACCACCAGTTGTTTTTTTTTTTCTCTTTTACTGGCACTGATTGGGTGAGAGGCAGCATGTGGATATGCGTGTTCTACAATCTGGAAACTGAACTTGCTCTGGGGCAGGTTCGGGTTCCAGTATAAGTTCCTGCGGCAAATTGGGACCCAACTTTATGATACTGAAAATCCCAAACTGAACCTGATGTTACCTCGATAAGACACGTCTGCTTAGTGGTGCAGAACACAGGATTCAAAACCACACAAGATGTTGGTGTTTACCTCTGACTCCTTGTCGCTTAAAGATCCCAGACTTCCAAAACTATGATTTGAACATTCATTGTTGGTCAGTCCCTAGAAAATACAGAAAACAACATTAATACAGCTGATCATTTTGTTGGCTAACACCTGATGTACCAAAATACATAAACTAGCTTAAAAATGGACATCAACAGTGACTCACTTTGGTTCCCACACTTGTGCTGCAGGTGCTGCCCCCCGTGCTGCCACTGACCCCGCCCATAAAACGTGCTTCAAGCAGCTCCTGTCTGCGGGGGTCCAGGCTGTGCAGCTCATCCATGGTACCTGCATGACACAGTGACAGTGAGCTTGAATCCCAACAGGTAATGAAGTCTAGAACAGCACCCACACAAATGTACACTTGTTCTCGAGAGGCAAAATTCCCTCCTAACACTGAGAATTAGTTAACCATTTGGGAAAACTGAAAAACCTGCAGGTATCTTAACACCTCTTATTGAAAGCAATTTAATTCAAAACACAGAATTAAAAATTCAGCCAACAAGTTAAGAGGAAACGGGTATTTCTCCACCACAAACATTTTTATCATGAGTGTCCAAAAGGAATGCTTTCAATTGCTAGGCAATACTGAATACTGTGTTCCTTTGGGAATTATACAGGAGCTCCATGGGCCTTTGGTGTTGCTGCAGACTCAGAGGTGCCTGCACACTAAATCTGTGCTTTAATGAGACAACCATTTTGAAAGTCTAAAGAACCTTGCTGCTGTATTCAAGCTCTCAGAGAGTAGGAATTTTCAAAAATGTATCTGAGAGGAGGAAAAGCAGCATGCTGAGAGGACATGCTCAAAATAATGTTAAATATAAATAACGCTTTCAGTCCAAAAGGAAAATACAAGGATACAGTGAAACAGAACTTAAGCTTTACACCCATCGTTCATGACAGCTATCGATGAAAGTGGTTTCTCTCTCTCACACAAAAAGAAAATCCTCTTCAACAAAACTAGTCAGCAGAGCTAAACTAAAAAATGCCCCACGCACTAAAAATCTTATCTTCAGATCTCTGAAATTATCCTCAGACATGATTCTGTTAGACCAACATATTTACACATTTCAGTAGAGTAACATGAAACCTACACACACACGACACAAACAGCTGGAATTTCCATACCGCCGCTTTATGTACATTTAGGTTTTTCTAGATGACATATTCTATAACATGTATGCAAGCTAGACAAAGATCTATCTGGCTTCAATAATTCTGGAACTGAATTAAACCCTGTAAGAACTGGTCTGCTTATAACATACAAAAATACATATGAAGACATCCTCTCATCAAACTCCCTCATTCAATAAACCCCAAAGTAAAAGTATCAAATATATACAATTTTTATTATTATTGATTAGCATCTTTTCATACACAATGGAAAAGCATTTTCTCATACTAAGATATTAACTCTGCACACTACTGACAGATTTACAGATGTACTTTTATTAAAAAGGTAAAATGACCCATTTCATTTCATTTTGATTTTTTGAACTGAAACTTTTCAGTTTTTTTTTTTAATGTGTATAATGTGTAACATTTGAAGCCATAATGAGGATTAAATCTTTGTAATAGGTAGGTTTGTACACTAGATGCAGCAAGGTGTGACTGAAGACTCACACTGCCTTGACAGAAAAATGATTTAGTACTTATTCAGCTTAAATATTGTTTTTAAAAGATTTTTAAATAAGCCCTACATATGATTGCTGCAATTTTAATTCAAGCTCTACCAGGAAATGAAAGAGGACAAGTTTGTGGATTTAGACACATTTATCTGCCAACCCTTTGTCCCAGTTTTTAATCCGTATCCCTGTGAAACCATACCTACTTAACTCAGAAAACCTGCTCAAATTTGTTCTATCCAATGGAAATCACCCTACGCTAACATCTTTTACTGATAACTCCCAAGAAGTGCATTAGCAGTTACAACCCCTGTGTAAACAGGATAGACGTTTGAAACAATTAACCTTCCACTGTATTTCCTGCTTCTCCATGTAAAATCCAACAAAATAGGCTTGATCCGTTTCTCAACTCTGCGTCTGCAGCTTCAGCTTAAACCTGGAGTCCATTTTATTGTAGAAATCCTTATCCTATCGCGCTTGTGTTTGGAGCACATCCTATGTGCAACAAAGCAAAACAACTAACTAACAAAGACTCAGACCATGTTGGAGTGAAAATATAGAACATGTAGGCTTGTGACTGTCATCTTGTTCAGATAAAGTTTTCACCCTTTACTTCCTCATGCTGGGTAGAAATGGCTGCCATGTTTGCCGTTTCCCAAGATGATATCAGAATTTACTAAAGAATTGTGATGAAACAGCTGTTGTAAACATTCAAAGCTTTTTTGGTTTTAAATTATGAGGAGCAAATGTTACAATTTGTGAGAAACAGACAAACCTGTAACAAAGACAAATCCACATATTCAGATTTCAGTCAATATATTCCCCACAATAATTAACCAAGATGGAAAAAGGCTGAAGTTAATGGCTTGTTCATGCCTCTCCTAAACAAACATATGGTGTCTCAGAACATCAGCAAAGAAAACTAATCTTTGATGTTGGATTTTAAAGCTTCTTGGAAAGGCTTTGTTGTGTTTTTATATCATTATTAAAATTATTCCATAGTTTCTCTCAACTGAATAGAAACAAGACTATAACTTACATTTGTTCTCAAATTATTAATCTTTACATATTGAAACGTATTATTTAAATAACTTGCCAAACACTGTTGTGTCGAACCTCTAATTCCACAGTTTTCTCATTTCTATAAAAATAAAGAATGACTGATTGTATAAAAAGCTTCAAATAATTAATAAACATACTTATGTTTCTTGTATACTGCAGTTCAATTTCCATCCCTGCTTAAGCCGTGGATCGTGTTCTTCTAAACTCGTGCTAACGATCACAGAACTCCTATTTTCTTATGAAACAAGTCTACTAAATAATTTTTTCAAGTGTTCTTGAAAAATGAGGTAACAAAGACACTTATCTGTAATCTGATGTTTGTTTCTCATTATTTGTATTGACTGGAACCACTCTATTTCCATTCTATCAGGGGTATCTTCAAAAAGTAAATTAAAATTCATGTCTTCATGAGAATTTATTCTGTTGCCATAATTGGACCGACATTAACAATAAAAAAGAGAAGTTGTAGAGAAATCAGTTTAGCTGTTTTTTAGTACAACCTTGAACTGATTTGCATTCAAATCTCCCATGTTAACCTGAAATTTCAACCCAGTTTCACACAATACCCGAAAACTGTACAGTGGTTTTTATGAAGGATTTCCTTTTAGTGTAGGTGTGTAAATGTTATCTATTTTCAAGCCCCTGCTGGAGTAAGAGGTTGAACCCTTATAGCTCGAGCTGTGGATGTCATTTTAACTCCATGCTGCTCAGCACACTGACCACCTGTTTATAGCAGACACACAGAGTTAAAGCATTATCGAGCATAACTGGGATGACTGCTGCGTTAATTCACTGGAAGCTTAAACTATAAGCAGGACAAAAACATTATCCTATTTCTTAAAAATGACAAATAGCACGCTGATGTAGGCAGCCATCATTCTCGTAAATCAGTGTGTGGCACATAAATAATAGCAAGGAGAGGAAGAAAACATCAGTTTCTCAAAGATCCACAACTGTAATGTTAAAAACTACTGACAGAAACTGATATGTTATTTAAAATGTTTGTTATTTAAGCCAGCACTGACAATTATACCTCTACACGGAGTTTTTCAGACTTAAAGAGAAAAGGTCAAACAAGGCTATCGACCATCTAGCACTACTAGCAAAGAGTACTATTTCTATAGTACTGCAAATAGTCTGTACATCATAAGAATATTTTTATGTTTTAACGTCTCAGTGCCGTTAATATGGTAAATAACGTCAGTTTCTTGTGCTTTAAGTAAATACTACAACCAACAAGACAAAAGCTTTGCACACAAATGGGATGCACACCTTTGCACTGAATGCAGCGATACATTTACCCGTTTCCAGTAACTGTTTTAGCATTTATAGACTCAAAATCTTCGTTTGTGTTTGTCCTCATGACCGTTAACGGCATCACAACCGACAGTGGATGCATCGACTGCAGCGTTAACATTTCCGTTCTTTCGCAAAGATTTATCGCTATGGTGCATGTTATTATCTGTGTAAAGGTTACTGCACTGGCCTGAGCACTAAGAGACGGTCCTGTCTTCGGTGCTACCAGCTAACCAAACAAGCTCAATGGACTTTGGAGCTGACAGTAAACGTTCGCTAACAAGCAGCCTTCGCTTCGTTTCCGTTTCCTTTCATTTAGCGTAAAATGACCCAAATAAACATGTAGAAAAGACACATACGTGTTAAAATATTTCACGATACCTTTCTAGGCCTTCAGCACTGCCGTGGTATGCTGCTGAAAACACAGTCCGTGTTGGGGACGTGGAGAGCTGGGACCAAAGATGGCGTCCCCTCCAAACTTCCACTACTTTGGATTCTCATCAAGCTACTTTTTAATATGTTCGGTACTGCAGCTCAAACGGTTACTCGCGCGCTCACACTGGACAATTAACCGACTGGCGCATCTCATGTATTGTTTTACACTGATACACCGGCTGCCAGTGAGCGAAAATGGGAAATTAGTATCTTTTTAGGGCACAAACCTCTTCACACCTCAGTGTCCGCCGGGCTCCGGGGCTACCTCTCTCCGTCTCTTCAAACGTCACGCGGCGTGTGCAAAATTCTTATCGCGAGGGTGTTTCAGGCTTTCCGAACGCGCGTGACAGCAAGAAAAATCATGACTGATAACTTTACTTAAAAAATGTATGCACGGTAAATATGAACCGCACAATCACAACAAAGCATGATGGGAAATATTCCCAAAGAACCCAACACAATAAATTTTAAAACATGGTTGATCAATACTGACATTCTAATAAATAAAACAGGGTTCTTATGTAATACCTTTTCAGCCTGACACCTGAGGAAGATTGGTTTAGTCTGAAACTAGGCAAAGTTTACTCTATATCTCAGAAAAGAACATTAAGACAACATAGGTAAAGATGACAAACACAATAACTATTTCATAAAACATAATGACAAAATAAGTTACTATTATATTTTTTACAAACAAAACAAAATCTGCACAAGAAAGCAAAAACATTTTAATGAAACAGAAATAAAGATAGACATCATAAAAAACTTGATAATCATTGCAAAATATATATTTAAAATATAATTTCTGACTTCAACAAAATATTTCAGTTATAAAATTGTTTTATGCATGTGTCTTCAGTTGTGTTATATTATTTGTTAGCAGTATTTGTCTTAAAGTGAGTAAATTCTTAAATTTGGTAATGGCTTTGATAGCAATTTCAAAATTCTTGAGATGCGCTAGAGTTTTTTTATAAAGTCATATTTAAACCAACTGTAGAGGTTGTATTAACTAAAAATATTTAAAGAGAGTAAAATCCTTTTTAAATATAAATACAATAGCTATAAAAACACAGTCTGGCTGGCAATACATTTAATTTGTTTATTACATAAAACTAATTTTCTTACAGTGCACATTTTCCAAAACAATTCATACAACTTTTAGGCTTAAATAACATCTGAAAAGTACAATAAAATTGAAGAGGAAATATGGTGGAGCACTGAGAGTTTTTAGGATTGGGAATATGGTTTTCTGTACTTGCTCTGCATCCACACACGATGCATCACAACTTTCTTTCCTCGGTTCACTTGTAGCCGTCTATCCTCCAGGTTCTGAACTTCCTCCAGACCCGCTGTGGTAAATAACTCATGAACCTCGTCTGTAAAGAAGGTAAAGAAACACAGTCATAACAATCCTAATCACAACTCAGGTCCAGGCTTCTGCAAAAATATAACTAAATAAAAACAAACTGTGTCTTCACTAATCCTCTCTAGAACAGTACCTTTGGTGAAAAAATAAACACAGGTTCCATCTCCACGTGTGTAGAAGTTCTCTGACAGGCATCGACCTGTTTATTAGAAAATAACCAGCCAAATTAAAACATCAATCATGTGTTTGATTGTTGTGATACATCTCACAAACAATCAGCCGCACCCTTCTTAAACCTGAGCTGAGAGAAGTCGTATCTCCCATAATCCCGGAAGAGAAACACCCCTCCGTGTTTCAGATAGGCAGATAGTCGGTTCACAACTCCTTGAATCCTGCCAATAAAATGAAAACAAATCAGTGAGACATCAAAATGCTGAGCAAAACCAACAGTACTTTTAAACAAACCATTGCACGGTTAATATAAAGCACTTATGTTCTGGCTTTGTGAAGACATTCAGACAAAGCTTGAGAACGTGAAGGTGGGCTGGAGGAAGGGGGAGGGGATTCACTGGTGATAAATGATATCAGGCTCCTGCTCTAACCTTCACCTACCGCTGTGGATGGATGGAGGAGAGCACAAAGACTGCTAAGATAACATCCAGGCTCTGAGGAGGGAAGGGAAAGGAGGCCACATCCTCACAAATATCATGGACGAAGGCGTGACACACGGAGTTGTCGTAATCTGGATGGTCCTATAGGAGGAAAAGAAATTAGGCCACATTCACAAAAGTGTCACACTCACACAAAGTTAATAAGAAACTTTTTTTTTTGGATTCTATGCAAACTTGAGACTGTTCAGCACCAGATTCAACTTACATGAAAAAAAATCAATTTTAGTATTTTAATATTTCACTGGTAGTGGAAAATTATGTTTTCTAGTGTTTTATCTTATCTTGCAGACCAAGTCCTGATAGTCAAACAACCTTTGCATTTTTGTAATTGAGACTTTTAGAGATAAACTGCAGTAAACTGATTACACATGATTCATTGTTATTTGTTGCTGTTTGATCCTTATTACCTGCACTGAGGAGGTTATGTTTCAGGTGGTGTTGGTTTCATTATTTGTCTGTTAATAGGACAGAGCAAATTTTCAGGTTAGGTTTGGAACCAGCTGATTAGATTTTAGGACTGATCAGGAAATGCACCATTGTGGAAATGTTGTTACTGAAAAGTGCAGCCATGACATTCTAATTGCAGGTGCTGCCATGTTGTATTTTTGGAACTGGAGTTGACAGAGTGACGTGGGGCGGAAAGTCCCGCCTACTTACCTGCAACCAGACGATGTTTTAAAAACAACCGATTGCAGCAAAATGTTGTATAATCAAATACTAATTTTTGTAAAACAGCAGGATAAGAACTATTGAATCAATAAGAGTCAATAAATGGAAATTAATTATTTGAGCTGTATATTTCCTTTTTTTCAGTCAGAACAATGTGTAGTTCATTCACGTCAGCAGTGTCAGACTCTGGTCCTTGAAGGCTGCTTTCCTGCATATTTTAGATGCTTGTCAGCTTCAAAACACCTGCCTGACATTATTTTATTACTTCCTCATCAGGTCAACAAGTTCTGCAGAGGGTTGTTTACAACCTGCTCATCCAAACCAGGTGTGCTGAAGCCAGAGACAGTTTTTGGTATAGGTGGGCTGGGTGGTCCCCAAGGGTCCGCTGCTGCAAGCCCATAAAAATAAATAAATAACAGTTATAATATATATCATATATACCTTTTACTGGTCAACCTGGCACCCTTTCATTGTGATGAGTAGAATATATGAGAAATAATACATACAAAAAATAATAAACAACAAGAACAACACCTGTAATTTCCTATTCAATTCCCCTGACCCTAAAGGTGTCCTGCAGAATTGAACTCTATGGAGAGGGAGGGGCATGCATAAGCAGTGTGCAGGTTGCAAACAGCACTGATAGGTGTAAACAAGAGGATATTTTCATCATGGAAAGACCCCACAAACGCGGCTTTCAGAGACAGAGAAAAGAGGAGGATAAAAAGTTCTAATGTAAAGGAATGTTGTGTATTAAATGGGTTTGTCTGTACGAGTTTCATTCAGGAAAAAAAATGTTATCAAATGATGATGTAATGTACGTTTAGTTTATTCTCTTTTAAAATGCAGAATATAACATATAATGACACCAACTTTATTATGTCAACACTAAACAGGAATTCTTTTGTAGTTTTATGGTCTTTTACAGTGAATTTCTTTGTGCGTGAAATAAACAGTTCATTCTTAGTAGATGTATGTTTTGAGTGTCGGGGGTTGAGGGGTATCAATGGCAGTAAAAAAATTATCTTGCCTCGGGTGCCAGAGTTTAACACCCTGGTTTACATGCGGGTGGGGGATTAGGACTTAAATCACATATTGTAACTGACCTTAATGGGGCTCTAGTTTTGTCTCGGCTTCAACTTCTGGGTTATTTTCTGATGTCCAGTTTCTAGATACGTTCTCTACGTACGATACCAATATAATCAGACTGATTTATGTGAGTTGTAGAAAGATCGTTTTGCATCCAACACAAATTTCCTTTAATATTCATGTTCAAATTGTCCTTAAAAAAAAGAATAATACCACCCACAAATGACTGATTCTTGTTGTGTTTTTTGTGAGGTGTCTATGCCTGTGAGAGTAAATGGCCCAGTTCCAGTTTTAAAACCAGTTCAGATAAATATTTCAAACACGAAATCAGTGTTACCTTAACTAGCTGAATGGCACGAGGAGAAAAGTCACAACAGTATAAAAAGGAGTTTGTTTCCCTGTGAAATAAAACAAAAATATGATATGACTTGAACAAAAACAACACACTAATCTCTTGAAAACATATTTGCTAGATGGAAGTTTGTAAATTGCTCACTTGATGGTTTTAACAATAGGAAACACACTGTTTCCTACTCCACATCCAACCTGTGAGAAGAAAGTTAAATATTTGTTATAGTAAAGTGTCAAGTATTGTGTAAGAGAAGACAAAAAATATGTAACTATCAAAAAAGTGACTTTTTGAAAACCTCCAAGATCCTGAAAGATGCATGTTGTCCTGGAAAAGAGGAGGTCTGTGTTACAGCTTCATTTTGTTCCTGCGCTGCATCCTGAAAATAAAATGTGTCTGTTTTTCTCCAGTGCTGAATGGGATCATTGTGTCGATGGCTTTCCTTCTCTATGTCCGTCCTGGATCTACTACAAATTGAGATTCCAGCCCGGTGATCAGCGCTGCGAGTGTTTCTGTGCTTCTCTTCTGCACATGAAGGAAGCAGTTCAGGAAACTCTAAAAACAGCCACCTGCGATCTTTGAAGAACTTATCCTGGTGCACCTCGTAAAACTTGTCCCAATACTGGCAGGCATCTGTGTCAAATTTACCTGAGTGATGGGAAATCACAAACACTTTTTACCATTTTATCCTCACATAATCCCAATCTGACGTAATTTCAGAATGTAAAGTATTATGTAGGATTCATTTAATGCCTTGTTCTGTTGCAGGAAGTCTTGTAGTGGAATTTTCTTCTGCCTTGTGCCGTGCATTTTCTTTGTCCTCCTCTGTCCACTGTACATGATCCCTAACAGAAAAGGCATGACTGAAATGACTGTTGTGTTATGTATACTTTCAATAGCAACAGTAATAATCTGTTAACTGAATAATGATTAATGCCTTTAAATACACCAACCACATGTTGTGCTTAAAGATGTCATCCGGATCAGTCAGAATCCGTGAACCCAGCGGAACTACAGGTCTTATTCTGGTGCTCTTTAATCTTAGGGACATCTTAAAGAAGGAATGAGCCAGTTTGGTTGCAGAGAAGCTCAATTTTTTATGCATTTTCTTTTCTGTATGAAAAAAGTTGGAAGAGTTCATTCTGTTGCAAATAATAGCAGAGCAGCAGTTCTAAACTAACAAGGGTCTTAGCTATTAAAAGCTAATAATGTAATCGTCAGGAAGAATTTTCAAATAACAATAGTCCAGTGTGACAGAAAATAAAGTAAGATGTTATAAAATTATAGAATATTATTACCATACATAAAATACAAGCATATCTTCTATATTATCCAAACCAAATGTAATGTTTTCTTATACTGTCCATGTATCAATGAATTAATTATTAGTGATTTTAAATGTAGAAAACTGTTCTATTAAGATTTGTTTTATATACTTCTAATCCTTTTTCATTACATATCCATATGAGAATTTCTAGTTTCTGCCAAAAGTAAGAACATTTTTTAAAACTATCATTTTGCTTTGGACGTCTAAATATTGTTAGTTGTGAGCTGGTTCTTATGTTTATATTTGTTATTGTTAACTTTGATTAATCGTCTGCGCTCCTTCACCCAAGACAAAGTATTTGTATTATGCAAATAATGTTTGGCAATAATACTGATTCTGATTTGTAATGCCCAACAACTGTAAAAGGGTGGCGCTGTCACTTTAAAACAAACAGGGTGCGCTTAATATTTCAGTAGAAGAAGACAGTTTTCAGATAACGCATAAAGCACAGAGCTAATAGCTAACTGCTAAATTACTCCACAATGCTACTTAAAATGAGACTGTACTTCGCTAATTAAACACAATACGAAACGTTTCCCACCTTTGAACATTTTCTCCAGGTTGTATGACTAAATATTGAAAACTTTAAGGTAACTTCAAGCTTTTATTAACCGTAGAGCCTCTTTATGTTACGGAGAGTCGCGGTGAGGATTACAACGTTTTAAAGGATTAAAGTAAGAAAGTAAATGATTCCAACGTTACCTGGTTTTAAAGCTGCACTGCCCTTATCTGGTCCCGTGTCTCGGTTCGCTGTTTTGAGGATGTGGTTTGTCACATTGCAGGACTAAACGGAACCTGTTGATGGCGCCACACCGGAGAAAGTGCAGCGTTAACGCCGCAGAGCTGCTGAGCCTCCGGAGCAGAGGTATCCAAGATGCTGGGACTTTATACAGACACTGTCTGAAGGTTGTCAGGAGTCTCGTCCTCCAGGTAATACTAGACATAACCCTTTATAATGTTTACACTTTCTTTTTAAAATACTGTTTTAAAAAATACATGATTTTGTCACAATGTAGGAAAACAGGAGCTTCATTAAAGTCTGGAGCAAAACCTCAAAGTCTGCAATAACGTTTGTAAATAGTAAAATCTACTTTGAGAATTATCAGGACTGCTACAGCTGGTAAGTTTGGATAATAAACCTGAATTATTTTCAGCTTATGTGTAGATCAACTTTACACCTAAAACTTTTTTTTAACCTTTGGCACAAAAGATGGACTTAGGTAAAAGTTAGATCTCTGTACAGACTCAAGTCCAGATACTATCAGATGTACGGTGATCTGAGGTAAAACTCAAGAAACTTATCGGAAATAGTGAGATTATTATCAGTAAATGTTTTACCACCTGAAAACCTGCTTGTTTTATAGTTTATCTAATGAATGGACTTCATATGAAAACTAGTTATGAGATCTTAAATGAACTTTTAGCTAATTAGATCAAATCTCAGCTTGAAAGAACAAATTTTTACATGTAAAACAGAAACATTCTTTATTTTCAGTGTTCACGCGGAGCCTCAGATATTGTACAAGTTGCCCAAGAGGTCCAAACAGAATAAAATTAAAAATGCCTTATTATGTCAGAGTCCACTTGTAAGTAAGATTAAGACGTTTTTTGTTAAGTAATTTAAAAACTATATATATTTTTAACAACCACTGCTAGACTGATCTATTTATTCATGTGCTGTTTTCTTTTGTTTTTTAGGAGAAGACTTTACTCTGTCCCTCTGATCATGATCCCAGCCTCTTCGCAGTGACTGCTGATAACTGGCTCTATCGGCTTTCAGCTGAAACCGGAAACGAGCTGCAGAGGGTTTACCTCCACCCAAAATACAAGTTCAAGTATTCTGAGTTCTTACAATATATGTCGTTTTTGTTTATTCAATATTTGAAACCTCTCAAAATGTTTTTTTTCTTTTTTTGTAGATATCTTGGCTGGAATACTTCTCAAGAAATGTTTTTTATTATAACTATTCAAAGCAAGGAAAGATCTTTAGCAAGACAGGTAAAATTATGACACGTGTGCTAATCATTTTTATACAATTTGATCAATTTGACACTTAAATAAATGATATAAAGCTTATAAATCTGTTCTATTTATTTCTCAAGAGGATTTTTCTTCTGAAATAAATTTAAATCTCATGGTGAAAAACTGGTCCTGGTCTCGTTTACTCTTCTTCTATTTATCAGTTAATGTTTTAGCCTTTAAAATGTAAAAAAAAAAAAAAAAACAGAATCCATTATAATTACGATTCAGTTCAGAACTTAAGCTACTGTTTTTATATATACCTGATTGTCGGAATCACAAAAATGCAAAATAATAAGGTTTTATTTTAAAAAAAAAAATAAAATCGAACATTTTAGAGTCTAGAATTTTTAATTTAATGAATAAATAGTTTCTTGTGTAAATTTCTGCATTAACTGTGGCACGATTAGTGACAGACAGCCTTTTTTTGTTTCTCAGAATGTTCTGTAACATCATGACAAGCTGAATGAATTTAACCCAATGTTTATTATTTTTTAGTCTGGAGTCACTGAGGATACATTCATGCACGTGGCCCTTTTTAATGTGTTCCCCTTGCAGATAGTGGGCATTCTAGAGATCAACAAAAAAGTAAGCAGCTTTTAATCAAATATGCTTATTTTACCTTTGGAAATGAATTGTTCTTTAAGTTGTCAATATATTTTTCAGGGGTTTGGAAGTGGTATCACTGACGTGGCCATGTCTCTGGGTGTCCTTGCTATATCTTACAGCAACAAGAAAGTCAAACTGTACAGCTTCAAACACATTCTCGAAAAAGTATGTGT
Organism: Pachypanchax playfairii; assembly: GCA_006937955.1. NCBI lineage: Eukaryota > Metazoa > Chordata > Actinopteri > Cyprinodontiformes > Aplocheilidae > Pachypanchax > Pachypanchax playfairii. Next base: position 2,066,349 of record SSNP01000002.1, on the reverse strand, counting down.
GTGTTTATCCTGTAAGAATTTCTTAAATTGCATTTCAATACGACTTTGGTTGAAAATAATCACTTGTTTAGTGTTATACTGTCTGTTTTTTATCTTTTGTTCTCAGTACCAGACTGAAAAATTAATCCTGGGAAAGCCGAGTTCACTTCTTGGAGGCAAAAATGTTGGCGATTTTCCATTTGGGATTCCAGTTAATTTCCAGATTACAGGTGAGTCATTTCTGTTTGTCTGTTTCTGTAAAATGTTTTTGTTAATCCGTGTAACTGTCTGTTTTGCATCAAATGTTTTATGGCTGCAAAGAAAACTCAGTCTTTTTGATTAAAAAAGTCATGAGCAGGGTCAATGATTAATGAATATTTAAATATCTTTATTATCTGAAGAGTCTGAGAATGTTTTTACATACAGTTTCTGGGCTGTTTATGTTCTGGTTTGATGCTACTTAGCATTAGTTAGCTATGTAACTGCAGCTGTAGTTAAAAGTTAAAATAATCTCATGTTACAACATGAACGCCTGAAGCTTATGAACAAACCTAGTTTTCTTTTTAAAGTTTGTGGGTACAGCTTCTATTTAGGTGTGTTTTAGTCTGGAAAATATGTTATTTAAAAAACGGACCTGATGTTAATTTATTTCTGTTTCTTTGTTATTACACAGATTCTCTCCCTGTACTTTTTGAGACTAGTTCTTATGATGGGGTTCAGATTGGTGGTTATCCCTGGCACTACATTTTCACCCCTACAACAAAAGATCAGAGGGAGACTCACCACATCTGTTCACTCAAGGACCACACGTTGGTACATTCAGGAAACATCATCTCTTCATTTTAACATCACATTGTAATATCACATCTAACCTCGGGGCACATGCTACATTTATTTTAAAACGGCGAAAAGGAGTCATTATTAATAGAAATCTTGTTAGATGTCTTTCAAGGACAAAGTCGTTTGATCTGGATAAAATTGGTTTTTAAAATTAGCTTTAAAAGATCAGATTTTATAGTTGTCCTTAAATATGATGCTGGATATTTACCTTAACATTGGAGTGTAGAGATAAAGAGAGAAGTGTCTTTCACCTTCACACAGTCAGCAATCTAAATGTTGGTGAAATATTTGATTATTTGTTTCAGAAAAGTCACCAGAGATGAGACGGAGGGTGTTCACACTGTCTGAGCTTCAGCTAATTTAAAGGAATGTTTTTGTGGAAAGGTTCCAAACAATTAGTATCTCATGTGCTGTTAAAGATTCTTAAATGTGACCAGACTGAGCAGCTAACAGCACTCCAAGAGGATTGTTTCTGTCTTAAAAGGGCTAGAATCCTCAAAAATACACAGTAGTTCATTTGAATGTTATTTTATAACTGTACATTTTGTATTACATGGTTATTTACATAGAATTATATGATTATTTGCAAAGGAAGTTAGTGGCAAAGCTAATTGTAGCACTTTCTCTGAAGCCTGAGGCACTTCTAGTAAGTATTTAATGCAGGTTTGACATCAGTGTAAAGGTTTATTATTAATGTTCACATGAATCACTATGAATATTAAAGATCAGACTTATTTTAAGATGAAAATATTCCACATTGGAATTGGTTGTTAGCTCGTCTTTCCAACCAGAACTAATGTCTGTTTCCTCAAACTGAGGTTGTTCATAGAGTTTCTGCAACAGCTAAGATATAATTTTTTTTATAGCTATTGATCAGATGCTGTTGGACCTTTCAGTAAAGAGATGCCTGCTGTGCAACATTAACATGCATAGAAACCGATGCTGTTAGTTGGTTTGTCTGTAAATATAACTCCCTGTGACATCAGGCAACAAACGGCATACAGAAGTTAAACAGCTGTTCTCTGGAGAGTGATTTAATCTTCTTCCATCCTGCTGACTCGAGGAGAATCATCCATATTGGACCTACTAAAATCAAGTAGGTGCTTCTGTCAACATTCTGGATTGGAACTTTTTTTGTCCCACATACTGTGTGATTATCATTATATTTGTCTTTTCATTGAAGCGTCCTGAGAATTGTTGGTGAAGTAAACAGTCCTCTGCCATCAGAGATAGTTCAGGATNGACGGAGGGTGTTCACACTGTCTGAGCTTCAGCTAATTTAAAGGAATGTTTCTGTGGAAAGGTTCCAAACAATTAGTATCTCATGTGCTGTTAAAGATTCTTAAATGTGACCAGACTGAGCAGCTAACAGCACTCCAAGAGGATTGTTTCTGTCTTAAAAGGGCTACAATCCTCAAAAATACACAGTAGTTCATTTGAATGTTATTTTATAACTGTACATTTTGTATTACATGGGGCGGCGTTGCTCAGGCGGTAGAGCAGGTCGTCTGGTAACTGGAAGGTCGCTGGTTCGATTCCCTGCTCTGCCCAGATATTGCCTGGCCGTTGTGTCCTTGGGCAAGACACTTAACCCACCTTGCCTGTTTGGTGGTGGCCGGAGGGTCCGGCGGCGCCAGTGTCTGGCAGCCTCGCCTCTGTCAGTGTGTGTCCCAGGACAGCTGTGGCTACAACATGTGTGTAGTTCATCATCACCAAACGTGTGAGTGTGTGTGTGAATGGGTGAATGACAAAAAAACTGTAGTGTGAAGCGCTTTGGGGGTCGTAGGACCTGAGTAAAGCGCTATACAAGTACATGCCATTTTACCATTTACCATTACATGGTTATTTACATAGAATTATATGATTATTTGCAAAGGAAGTTAGTGGCAAAGCTAATTGTAGCACTTTCTCTGAAGCCTGAGGCACTTCTAGTAAGTATTTAATGCAGGTTTGACATCAGTGTAAAGGTTTATTATTAATGTTCACATGAATCACTATGAATATTAAAGATCAGACTTATTTTAAGATGAAAATATTCCACATTGGAATTGGTTCCACTGTGACCAGCTGTTAGCTCGTCTTTCCAACCAGAACTAATGTCTGTTTCCTCAAACTGAGGTTGTTCATCGAGTTTCTGCAACAGCTAAGATATAATTTTTTTTTATAGCTATTGATCAGATGCTGTTGGACCTTTCAGTAAAGAGATGCCTGCTGTGCAACATTAACATGCATAGAAACCGATGCTGTTAGTTGGTTTGTCTGTAAATATAACTCCCTGTGACATCAGGCAACAAACGGCATACAGAAGTTAAACAGCTGTTCTCTGGAGAGTGATTTAATCTTCTTCCATCCTGCTGACTCGAGGAGAATCATCCATATTGGACCTACTAAAATCAAGTAGGTGCTTCTGTCAACATTCTGGATTGGAACTTTTTTTGTCCCACATACTGTGTGATTATCATTATATTTGTCTTTTCATTGAAGCGTCCTGAGAATTGTTGGTGAAGTAAACAGTCCTCTGCCATCAGAGATAGTTCAGGATTTCTCTCTGACGATCGATCAAAACAACGTGAGTGTAAATAATTCCACGTGTGTTGTTGATATGTATTTTTTTTGTATTTAGATATTTGAATTTTGCTACTTCCAATCTTTTGCAGCGTTCCCCCGAAGTCACTGTCACGTCATCGGGACGGACAGTGAAGAGAAGATTTCATCAGCTGGATGATGATCCGAGTCGAGAGGTACCAACAGCTTCAATTTTTTTATATCTGCTGCATATTTGATCGTATGCTTTTTATTAAATTAAAGACAGTTTATAAAAAGCATCTTCGTCTGCATCTGCTGGACAAAACTGAAGCGCTAGGTTTTTTATTTGGATGAAAATACATTTATTTTCGGAGCCAAAGTCTGCTCACTGAAAACGTTGGACTGAGAGTCGTGACTTGAAATTTTTAATATTTAAAGCAAAAAAATAACTCTGTTCCAAATGGAATAAAGAAATTATTTACAGAGTCAGAAAATATATACTGAGTAAAAATACATTTTAAAAGGTGTTGTGTAAGAACCAATCTGAAATGTGTGTATTTCAACATCTGGGGTTAAATTATGGAACAGTCTGTCTGATGATTTAAAGGAAATTTTAAATATAAAAATCAAATTCTAGATAAATACAAAGATGGAGAACAATAGTTTTATTTAAAAATGGCAAAAAGGTGTCACAAATTGGGGTGGGGGGTGGTTTTGTTAAAAAATTCTTTGACATGTCTTTAATTATCGAAAACTTGTGTTATTTTTGTTTTATCATTCAAACAGAAGTATTATTTTGAAGGAATCTCAACTGGAAAGTCTTCTCTATAAACCACATGGAAAAGTCTGATCATTAAAAAATTATAATTAGATAATTGGTAGAATCATATTTTCACACACATAGACTTCACCAGACTTCATTCATGTGGTTAAAATAACTCAAGTTCTAAGAGTGAATGTTAAACATCATGAAAGAGGTTCTGTTTGTAGAACATTTTGACAGTGATAACATGTTCTGGAACGAACGCACAATTTACTCATTTGCTCATCACTGATGCAGTCTTTATTATCAGGATGTTCCTCCAGCTGATCCAAAATGCTGCTGCCAGAGTTCTGATGAGAGTTAGAAGGAGAGACCATATTTCTCCTGTTTTAGCATCACTTCATTGGCTCCCTGTAAAATGTAAAATAAAGTTTAAAATTTTACTTTTGACGTATAAGGCCTTGAACGACCAAGCTCCAGCTTATATTAAAGATCTTATTGTTCCATATGCTCTAACAGAGCACTTCACTCTCAGACTGCAGGTCTGCTTGTAGTTCCTAGAATTTCTAAAAGTAGAATGGGAGGAAGAGCTTTTAGTTATCAGGCTCCTCTCCTGTGGAACCAGCTTCCACTTTTTACCCGTGAGGCAGACACCTTGTGTAGCTTTAAGAATAGACTTAAAACTTTCCTTTTTACACAATCCTATAGTCAGGGTTAGCTTGGGTTCTCCTGAGCTTTCCCTTTAGTTATGCTGCTATAGGTTTAGACTGCCGGAGGACATACTGACCACATTTCTTCACTCTGCTGTCTAACTGTTTCTGTTTATCTTTCTATAGACATGACGGCTGGCCCAAATCCATCAGTGTTTGTCTCTTTCCTGTCAGCTCAGACCCCAGTCGGCTCAAGCAGAAGGCCGCCCATCCTGAACCGGGTTCTGCTAGAGGTTTCTTCCTGTTAAAAGGGAGTCGTTCCTTTCCACTGTCACCAATTGTGCTGCTCAGGATGGGGGATTGTGCTGAAATAACAATTCAGCCCAATCGGCTGGTTCCTTAGATAGAAAATGTTTTGTTATTAATTGGTTGATTTTTCTGTAAAGTGCCTTGAAATTACTTTGTCATGAACTGGCGCTTTATAAATAAATAAACTTGAAACTAGAATAAACTTCTGGAACATCTTTGGCACCAAAGTACCAATTCAGTTCTATATTTATGATCAAAGTGTATAAATTAGAGTTTTACACTGGAGGGCGGGACAAAATAAGAGTCATGTGACTGAGAAGCTGTTTTTAATGATAACAGTTTGTACACTGCATTTTTTCATTCTGCAGAATTTCCGGACGCTGGAATGTGAGGATGAGCTCGACCTTCTGGCGATTGTGGTCACTAATGGAAACGAAGAAGAAGGAAGAGCTCACATCCGTCTACATGACAACCAAACAGGGCAGTTACTGAGAAAGTTTGATCTCCTCGAACCGTGGGATGAGGTCAGCAACTTGAAATACAAATAACTACATCAGGATAAATAATCAGTGTATAATAAATGAATCCTTTTATCTGTTCCAGACGTATCCACATGATTTGTTCTTTGACAAAGATACAATTGTTCACATAGAACAGAGGAACACCGACTTCTGCTGCCATGTTTACAAGCTGGTAAACACCAGAAAATAACCAGCTGCTCCAAAACACCATGAACACCTTCTACATGTTAAGTCCTGTTCTCTCTGGCAGCTCAGAATTATGATCTAAATGTGTTGTGTGAGTTTCCAAAAGTAGCTCGATTAATCCTGTAAGATCCTCTTGATTTTTTTACCTTTATTGACATACACATTTGGTGCCTCTCTGCAGACTGAAGCTTTGGGATATAAGATAGTTTGTTGTAACGTGCATTTGGAGAGCTGTAAAGGATGAACTGAATCCAAGTTTGTGCAAAATCTCCATGAGAAGTTTCCATTGAACCCTGTCAGATGTTTCCTCTGCAGGAAACAACCGAGGTTCCTAATGGTTGATGGAACAGAAGTCTGTTACATTTACTATCTGTAAATGTCTGTTTTTACCTTTAATGAAACCTGTTTGTCAGGGTGGATTATGAATGAGAGGATTTTTTTCACATCTTGAAAGACTTTGCAAGTGATTTTAAGGTCTCTCTCTCATATAGAAACTGTATATATTTTTTTTTACAAAGTACACTTGATTTCAATCACTTGATCATTGTAAATCCCTGTATAATTGTCACATCTAGATGTTTTTCACTCTCTTTGATTAAAATAAAAAATTGTCAAAGTTTTTAAGAATTATTTCTGAAACATAAAGACATTAATTATGCAATTTACCCCCCCCCCACACACACGTTTTAATCTCTGTCACTAATTTCGCTGAAGAAACAAGTTACAGCTCTTTTTGGTGGAAACTTCTGTTCTGGAAACACTTCTTTCAGTCATTTTTATTGACACTAACAAACATGAAGCCTTGGCACATTAACAGAAATTATAGACACAAAATACAACATCTATATTTGCTGTGGAGTTAACGAGGTGAGCAGTAACAGGTACGTGTTTCTGTCCGTCTTCAGACGCTTACAAAACGTCGCTCCTGGTCACGTGACACGCATTCCGTCCTCCCGGAGTGTTTGTATTTGGGAGGAAACATCCGCTGAGGTCCAGTTCAGTTTCGGTCCGGCTGCGCACAGCCATGGAGAACATGAGGGAGTTCCTGCTGGTCCTGGTCTCTGCAGCAGCTGTGGGCTTCATCGCCATAGTCTTCGTCCTGAGATGGGTTCTTCACTTTAAGGAAGGTTTGGGCTGGGATGGAGGACTGGCTGAGTTCAACTGGCATCCGGTTCTGGTTGTCACTGGATTTATTTTTTTGCAGGGAATAGGTGAGATTACTTCCAAGGAAATGCTGTGTACGTTGGCGATGCTTAAAAATGTAAACAAAAAGAAGGAATTATTGCGAAATCTCAACATGACCGTCTCTGCATTTTGGGGAGGGGGCGGGGCCACAGGTTACACAAGAACAAAACACTTACTAAACTCTTAACTGTAGCTGGTCATCTAAATAAGTATAGGATTGTGCAAAAGACTTGAGTCATCTCTCAGTGACTTCTGTATTATTTCCAAACAGCAATCTCTTGAAATGGTTTTAATAAGTAGTTCTTAAGAGTTTCCAAATTTTGTGTTTGTTTGGAATTTAGTTGTTTTTTCCATCATCTTCAGTTTAGTGCGTGAGAATTTTCAGATTAATTTGTTTTTGCTTATAAAAAGTTTAGTAAACCTGTGTTTTATCAACAAAAACAAAAAATGGTGACTTGGCAAAGATTATGATCTTTAGCCAATTTTTTACCAGCAGCATGACACAAAGACACACTGTCTCCACGTCTTTATTTGAAACTTTAAAAACAGCAACTATAACACTGTTTGATGGGTGTAAAATTCTACTTTGGCACCAACAAGGTGATTTGAAAGCAGCTTTAAGTTGCAAACTTGACATGCGGTACAAAAACATGACAAACCTGATCATCTGACATATAGACGCTCAGCTGATTTGATGACACTTCTTTCAGGCCTTGTGTCAGGAGTTTACTGGATTTCCCCCCCTTAATTTAGATTTCTTTCATATACTTTTAATTAACTAAATTCCTGTTTCATTTTACCTCCAGAGGAAAGCAAAGGATAAAGAAATTCCTTAAAACTTTTGCACAGTATGAGTTACATCAACACTGATCTCCAGGAAACTTGAACTGGAAACATTGCATCATTTAAAGACTTGTATGACAGTTCGTTCTACTGTTTTAAACCTCATGTGGTGAAAATTGGACAACACTTTGGATGCCATTAACCATCAGCGATCGTGTCTTGCAGCCATTATCGTCTACAGGCTTCCCTGGACCTGGCAGCGCAGCAAACTCATGATGAAGTTCATTCACGCAGGCTTGAATTTGGCAGCCTTTATTTTCGCTGTTATCTCCATGGTGGCAGTTTTTGACTTTCATAACGCTGCCAAAATTCCCAACATGTACAGTCTGCACAGCTGGCTGGGCCTGACAGCGGTTATACTATATGGTCTGCAGGTAAACTCGCTGTATTTTTCAGCATTTGTTTGAAAAAAAAAAAAAATCTAGAATTAAAGTTGTTTTCTTTAGTTATGTTGAGATTTTTAACCTTCTCTGGTTGAGCACTGAGTCATGGTGAATAACAGTCTCACTATCAGGATCTGACAGCCTTTTTTTTTTTTAATCCCTCTCCATCAATGAGCAGCTTGTTCTCGGAGTCGGCATGTACCTGATACCAGTTACACCTGTATCCTGGAGAGCAGCATACATGCCCATCCATGTCTACAGTGGGCTATTTCTCTTCACCAGCGTCATCGCTGTGGCACTCATGGGCATCACAGAGAAACTGATTTTTGGCCTGTAAGTAGAAAGAGAATAAGAATCAACGTATACAATAAAACAATTGGTCATAAATTTAATCTCTTTGTTCAAAGGAGCAACCCAAAGTATAAGGACTCACCACCGGAGGCGATTTTTGTGAACGTTCTGGGGCTCCTGTTAGTGATTTTTGGAGTGCTTATCCTCTGGATTGCCACTCGAGCGTCTTGGAAACGCCCCAGTGACCAGATAAGACATTCCCTACATACCAACAGTGGAGGGGAGGATAGCACCAAAGCTGGTCCGGCTCTGTCTGAACTATCTGATGGAACAGATGAAGACGCCACTGGAGATGTCAGGAGGAGAAGTAATAAACTAGACAACCAGGTTGACTGATTAGAAATATATTACTGATAAAGTGTTTTGTTTAAATGCTAATGAATAAACGCATAAATCTTTAAACATCCTTAAATTCTTTTTATCTAAACAAGCTTTATTTGATCATTTCTTCTGGTAGTTTTTAAGCCGAAGTGCTTCTTTGAATGTTGTTTGTCTTGATGATCCATCGTTTCTTCAGTAATGCTGAGGTTCAAACTGTGATGAGAACAGACCATGACTCAGCTCAGAAAGGAAGTAAAGGTTCTTTTTCATGCTTTTTTCATTCCATTTTTATATTGTTCATCTATTGAAGATACATTTTGGAGAATTGAAACATCTTTTGTAATTTCTTTTAAGCACATGCTGCAAAATATGCTGTCATGTTCAGGTGAATATGAAGATGCTGGTAACCCTAGTATGTTTGTTCAAAAGCTACTAGACAAAAACACACTGCATATATATTTACAATGAATGTATATTAACCAGTAAATGCTGTCCATGTAAAAAATTGAAAAATGTGTAAATGTCCTAATATTTCTCTTTGTGCTTTGAGTTATTGTAAGTTTATTGTGTTAATTGATACTAGTCTGTTTAAATAGTGATTGACAGCTCCCACAGTAATTCTACTTTACAGCAACATGAAGATGATTCTGTCAAATTTTGTTTTGACATTCTTTGTAGTCTTGAAAGATTTTCTGTTTTCCAAATCCCAGTATTGTGATTTTTTTTCTCTTACAAGTCATTTTATAATACATATTATAAACAAATAAGAGGGGAAAAAACTCTAAAACTTAATGTAAAAAGATGAATATAGTGATTTATTTCCTTTCTCACCAGTTCCCGTTTCAAAATGTCATGACTTTTTTGGCTCCTCGCGGCACCAGTAGTTGTGAGGTTGACGTTACATCCAGTTGTTTTGTGTTTATTGCTTTCAGGTCGAAAACCCTGGTACAAGGTTTGTTATCTGGGTTCTTTATAATAATAATTTGAGCGTTACTCGCCTAAAATGTCATATTTATTTATCAGTATCCAAAGCTGAACTGGCTTTTTGGACTTTTATTTTTACAATCTGTTATTTTAGCCGGCCAGCTAGCTGCTAACTAAACTTAGCCTCAAAAGCTGGAAGTAATAAGTTGAAATCTCAAATTTGCTGTGACGTAGATAGAAAATGATCACGGCATCAAATTGTTATACGCGTTTTTCTCACTAACGATGATTTATACAACAAGGTAGAGTAAATTAGCTACGTGGCTAATTGTGACCAACATGGAAGGCTAATGTTAGCAGCGACATCAGAGGCCGGTGAAATATAACTGCAGCGTGTTCAAATATGATCAAAGTTTAGTGGTAATTGAAGCTGAAATTCTGAGGCACAATACTAATGAGGACAAGTAAATAAAACAAGAAAATCTATAAGCTACTTATTGAAGGAACCGAACTAGCGGCTGTAGCGGGGTGGGGCTCTGCTAACTAGACAGAAGGCACATGAAAGATTTATTCAATTTCATTTTTTGGCTTTTTGCACTTTTATTTGCAACAGCGTAGACAGCCGATTAAAAACACGCTGGCAGCCCATCATGTCGGATAAAAGTCTGAAAGCGGAGCTGGAGAGGAAAAAACAACGAGTGGAGCAAATCAGAGAGGAGAGAAGAAAGAAAGAGGAGGAGCGCAAGAAGGTCTGGTCTTCTTCATACCTGCAACTATTTCTGAGGTTGAACTGCAAACCTACCATATATTGATTTTAAACTAAGTTTTAGCATGATATTATGAAATATTAAGAGAAAAAAATCCAGTTTCTCTTCTTAAAACTTTGTGACTATCACAATAATGGTGCAAAAAATCAGTTATCTTTATTGTCTATTAAATGCAGTTTAGTCACCTGTGACAAATTAACACCGTATTTTGAATCTTACTAAAGACAAAAAATAAAATGTAGATGTGAAAAATGAAAATCTACATAAAAATTTTCAGATGCTTTCTTTTTCCGTTAGTTTTCAAAATAAAGTCTGTAGTCTTGCTTGATTTGACCTTTCTTTGTGACCCCTGTGAGATCCTTTATATGAAGGGGAGTTAATTTGTTTGTAATTTGTTTGCAATATACACAGGAAACTGCCAGGAAGCTGTGAGATCGGTTTAATTCTGGGCATGTTTTTGAGTTTAACATCTATAAAATTAAGTCATGTTTGGTTGTTCCTTCTTTCAGGCGGACCTGCAGCTGAAAGAACCTGCTGCACCTCAGCAGGATGCTTCCGACCTGGAGAAAAAAAGACTTGAAACTGAGGCTATCCTGCGAGATCTGGGCATCAGCCCAGCAGATCCAGTTGGTATGTTTGTTTTTACCTGTAAGTGCAGCTACCATGTTGCCTTTATTTAACTCTTGACAGTTAAACAAAGTGCCGATTGTTCAACATGATGGTTTGAGTTTATTTGCTGTTGTATCTCACATTTCAGTAATTACACTGTTACACTGTTATGTTAATTGCAGCTCAGATCTCAGAGCATCTACACTGTTACTAACAAACCAAAAGAACCCAGGTTAGTCTGGTGGGCCTGTGTCACGTGTAATTTGAACCTTTTTTGTTTTAATGCTCTAAGAATAATTTAAAAGCCTGAAACATTCAGCAGTTTGTTAGAACAGAAAAAGCTTTTGGGAAAAGAGGATGAAGTTTTTAAGCACATGGAAATACTGTTACCTTAGTGAAAGATTTATTTTGCAAAAATAAATTCCAGACTTCAGACAGCCTGTATCAAGAAACAAAAACATTTTGTACTAAAGAACAAGGCAAATTATGTATTGATGTTAAATTGCCAAAAAGGTTTTATTCAGTCATCAAAAAGTCCTGTAACAGATTTCCTCTTTTTAAAAGGTTTGTTTTGCCTGTGAGTGAATTACTAATAACTTATAAGTATTTGTTAATGTACAATGTTGTGAATCTCATCAGAGTAAATCTCCAAACCACAACCAGCAGGTGGCAGTAGAGATCCATTGAAATAATACCTGTCAAAGATGGCCGACAAACCTGAAACAGAACTTTAAAAATCACGTTGGGATTTATAAAATGATTAAACTCAGATGCTTAATGTTTATGTTCAGGTTGTTCTTATTAAATGTTTTTAACTTTAGGATCAAATTGGACTAATTTGGATCAAAATCCTATTTGTTTATAAAGATTCATTTAACCATATAATATTAATCCATTGTGTTGATGCTGATTTGTCTATTTTGTAGTATGGCTGCTGTTAGTCATGCATTATTATTATTGTCTGCGTGGGAAAATTTCGATGCAAGATTTGACTGCATTCGATCAACTTAATGCGCTGCAGCTCATCAGCTCTACATGTTGCTTCTGTCGTTAATGTAGTTCCTCCTTCCACGTCTCCTACTGCCAAACCAGCAGAGACACCAAGTGAAGAAGGGAGCCAGGACTCTGATGGAGCAGCAGGACCCAGGTACACTCACACACCTGTGCATCTATGATCAAGTGCCCAAACCACAGTACATACATGTTTACAGTTATAGAGACTCACAGTCCGTCAGCAAAAAGTAAACAATAAGTTTACATCATCCTTTTATTTAAATTGTTAGCCATGTTTTGCTGGAATCATTTCAAAAAATCGCCTCCAGAACTTTGTCTGTTTTGCTTTTCTGTGCCTCCTGCGACTTTCTGCTGCCCCACAAAGGTTACTTGTAAAGCATGTAGCTGAGATTAAATTCGCTTTAAGTCTTACAATGTTGTTGCAAGTGATGACAAATTTATGCCAACTGAGTGCATGTTTATTTCATTTATGTTCCACTGAATTAGAACGATCCCAAATTAACAATAAAGCAGCAGGCCGCTGAGACGCCTGGGGGACTTCTTAACCCCTAATTAGAGCCCCTTCCCTGGGCTGAAATTCAAGCCCCCCCCAGCGTCCCATCAGGCCGAGTGAGCGGTTCCCCCTGCGTGTTGACTCATTTCCCTCACCAGCATGGCCATTTCCGACACACATGGAGGTCATGTTTTCTCCCTGAGGGTTCTCGCTCTCTCCAAACCTCCATGTGACTGTGAAACACTTCAAGTCTTCGGTGTGACACAGTCTGCAGGCTGCGTGTCGCACCCTCTGTCATCCAGCTCAGAGGGTATCCATGTTCATACGTCTCCAGCAGATATATTCATCTGTCAGTCGGCCCAGGCATTTATATGTAATTGTTTTTCAAGCTAAGATCAGATCAGCGTGATTTGTGCCATAATGCTAACATTGTGTCCTCTATTCATTTGTGCTGGCTGTGTCTCTCTGTTACTAATGCTGCCTTGTTGCTGTGACACTAATCAGGACTCTGCACTGGGACTCTGACCCGTCCGCTCTTCAGCTTCACTCTGATTCTGAGCTGCGGTACTGGACACTCTCTTCTCTCCTTTCCTGGTCATTTTCCCTTCTCTCAATCTACAGCATGATTTACCTTTTTAATTCAGTCCAGGAAAACAGCGATGTCATGCATGACAGAAATGTCAGATAAAGCAGTATGAATCATCAGCAGGTGTTTGCTAAACTAATCAGAACTAATTACATTGTCATGTTTTAAAATTTTATTTGAAGAAGGTGAGAATAGTTACAAAGTAAACGGAGTGTGATCCGATTTCTGTTGATGTCGTACAAGGTTTGAGTTGTTTTTTTCTGTTTTTAGGCGTGTAACTCCAAGGCTGGGGATGGCCAAAATCACACATGTGGATTTCCCTCCACGTGAAACTGTGTCCTACACAAAAGAGACCCAGACCCCCGTCGTGACGCAGACCGAAGAAGGTGACTCACATCACGTTTTTATAAGCGTTCTGTTAGAAAAACAAAAGTTGTTTGTTTGCGTGGACAAATTAGGATTAAACAAAATATTTTTGTCAGTGAAAATTTCTAGTTTATTTTCTTACTTAAAGGGATTTGAGACATATTTATAACAGAGGGAATTCTGGGATGCAGAAGAGCTTTACTAAGCCCCTCCCGAGATGAAAGTGATGGAAAAATAAGATCCAGGAAACACAAGAAGTCAGGGGCAGAGATTAAATTCAGACAAGCTCTGATCCTCACCACCAACTCGGCTTTGGTGTAATTAACGAGCAGGATGAGAAAACCAGTGACAGGAAGGAGAAATGCGATTGGAGCGGAAGATATGAAGCGCTGTGCGTTTGGCTGCTTATTGCATCTGAAGCGTGTTGATATGTATGTAATTGCTGAACTGGGGCTTTCATGTGGTTGGACGAACAGAATAGTTGGTTTTGTGCAAAAATCCACATGTTGAACACATGTTGTAAAAAAAAAAAAAAAATCCATTATTTCCTGGTTTTTCAGTATGAGCTTGTGAACAATTTGACATCTTGATTAGGATTTTTTTTTTCCTTTAAGCTGCTGGATAAGTCTGAATGTTAATGAACTTGTATCCTTTAAGCCTGGTTTGGGTTTTAAACAATGCAGCGATGTGTAAAACCGTCTGAGATGGCGTGCAGGGTGTGTAAGGTCAAACTGAGGGACTACAAGCAGAACTACTGAAGGATGAAGAACATCCCTCTGCTCCTCATCGTTCTTTACTCTCAACTCTTCTGGGTATAGTAAAACTGTGTTAAGCTACGATGGTTTCTGCCAGCTGTTCAACCCCCCCCCCTTCCCCTATCTGCCACTATGTAATCATTTCATCAACTCCTTCGCTTCCCCTGTCTTCTCCCTTCACCGAACAGGCACATAACAAAACACACTCGGTGACATTGTGCATTTTCACACCATCACTTCTTGCACTTGATGAGACGGCAACCCCTTCCCACAACCTGCTCCCTCTCACCGCGTTCGTGATGTGCGGCGTGGCGTCGGGGCTGCTTTCTGATTGAGTGATTTACCGTGTTGTCGAAAGACGGCAGCGGAGCAGCACTCTCAAGGTCAGCGGGCGGTGGCATTAGAGGGAGCGGCTACTGCGCTCCGGCTGCTGCAGGTTGAGGGTTCCCACCATGTGGGCTGAGACATCTTAGTAAATGGAGAAGAGGAATGAAGTTCACACAAAAAAAAATCAAGGGGATCGTGTCCTAATTAGATAATAAGAATCAGTAATGGGTGTTAAACCTGTGGTCTTCTATTAAAATTCAATGAGGTCTGCCTTAATCCATTTTTCTGAGGTGAAGATTCACACAAATAGTTGATTTGGTTGCTCAAATAATTTGTGTTTTTATTTTAAAGTAATGTTTTATATTACAAATTTGAATATTCACCATGAACATTAAGACAAACAGAGTTTAAACTCCACAGAAAGAAGGAAAAACATAAACGTTCGTCCATTTTAAATAAAAACCTCAAACCAGTCAGGCTGCAGAAATTACTATAAAGGTTTGCTTAAAATAGATTACAGTAAATATCAAAGAACATGCAAAGGTAAAAGAAAAAAATCTTTTTATTGAATCCACCAAATAAATTGGGTCCTGATGAGACTTCATTTTGGGTCCCAATCTGGACCAGGATCCACTATTTGAGGACCCCCCGTGCTTGTCTTTAATGACTTGCATTGACATTTATGTCTTCATTTAAATGGTTATATTTGTGAATATGAAACAGAAAAGAAGCATTTAAAATCCGTTTTAGATTTTCGGGATCACATGAGGATCCAGGTGACGTCTGATTGGTCCATAAAGAGAAACACTGAGGCCACAGGAAGTTGTGATGCTCTCCCGTGAACCTAAACATTAAACAAATGTCTGTTTTAAAAGAGGAAAAATATCTGTACTGACTTAATTTAACTTTTTTTATCTTAACTGAAACAATTTAAATCAATAAAAATCTGTTTATTACACTTTTAATTAAACAAACTATATATTAAATTCTGTATTTGGAGTTTGTAGAAGGAAAAGTGTCGTTAGAAGTCTGAATGTACCGCTGCTGTGTTTCCCAGACTGCATCAGTATGCACTCCTCAACAAAAAGCTGTAATTATGGAGTAAGATATTGTTGGGCATGTGGGGGGGGGGGGGGATGGGGACTGGTCGTTTTATTTCAAAAAAAGGCTTGTGAGAAACACAAGTACATGGAGCCGTTAAGCAGATCTAATATTTAATTAAATGTGATTGTTTTAATCACTTTGAATTTGGAGGTAGGTCAAAACTTTTAATCACAAAGCCCTTAAAGGCCTTTCGTGTTTCAAGTGCCTCTTGTAATTGTGGTCAGCATTTATGCACTTGATGATTAGTAGTATTAAATATGTTATACAGGAGCTGATCATTTTGAGAAGAGAATTTTGGTTGCGTTATCCTTTTTTTTTTTTTTTTTTTTTTTGGGAAAAAGTTCTGGGTGTATAATTTCTATATTTGAATGTCTTTGATTTGGGGATCTGGAGTAGGTCTTTATGTAGATGTTTTAATACGACGCAGTCAACCGTGTTTCTGTCTGTGGATGGAAAGTATTTCTGCACGTTTGTTTGTGCTAATAGTGAAAGTCCAGTTTGATCTGGACGTATAGAGAGAAGACGACGAACATCTGCGGCAGCAAGTAAAGATTTTTGTCTAGTTGTTCATTATTTGCCATGTTTGCATTAATATGTTGTATGTCTATTGACTTGGACTTGCTATTTCTCTCCCCATCCCCCTGCTGTCCAGCCCCCCCCCTCACAAAAAAAGGCTTTTATTTCTTAAGTGGTACAAAAGCCATAATTGGACTTGCTTTGAGAGAGGTGTCAGCGTATGGGACATTGCTGATCCGGGTGAATTCTGTTAAATGCAACCCACCCACCCTTGCTGTTACCCCCCCCCTCACACTACCCTCCCTTGCACATCCCCAGCGGGGTCACCAGGATCACTAGCTTTTTTCCAAATGGCCATTTTGGCTGGCAGGTGCATTATACCCTTTATTTTCAGATTGTCTCTGGGCTCCTAATGCCTGGCAGGTTGATTGCTCCGGCTGCCTCACCAGGGAAAGGGCTGACGAGCACGGCCGGGACTAGCTGAAAGACAGTGATTACTGTTTTCCTTTAAGCCTGATTGAGGCCCTTGAAAGGAAAGATTTTAACCTTCTCCTGTTGGGAGTCGGGTATGGCTGCACATTGAAATGGCTTGTGTCATCAACCCAGTTCTGTAAACTCATCAGTGCTCCCAATAACCTTCGTCCCCCCTCCAAACCTCCGTCTGAGAACGGGGACAAATCACTTTACGAACAAAGTGACAGATGACATTATCATTTAGATTATCTCAGTAGGAAGGAAATTCTGGCATGTGGTGCTGTAATCTCATATTAACTGTATGGCTCATACGATGAGAAACGCCTGTGGAAACAAAGCCAGAGCTTCTATCTGAATGTTGTTTTATCTCTCGTTTTTCATTTAACACATTTCTTGAAGATGCGTTTGAGAAATTCGTCTTCAGCTGGTCTTTGAGGTGAAAGCGGCGTGCAGTTTGCCAGCTGGTGTGGCCGGTATTTTGTCGTACATTCTCTGAGGATGAATAGGAGTTGCAGGACCTCCTGCTAGGGCAGTAATTGCACAGGCTTGTCGTTCAGGGAGAGGCTTGTCTCGAGGCGGCCAGGCGGAAAACCTCTGTGCCATCCCTGTGCCACCTCTGAAGAGCGCAAGACAATCCCTGCATCACCATCTGCTTCTGCACCATGCCGTCATCTGGCCGAGTCCAATAGGATGGACCGAGGCAGCTGCTCCACACCCTCTGCCCCGTGGCCTAGAAGGGGGCAACCTGCAACCGGGACACAGAGGAAACAGCTACACTGACAGCTAGACTATATTGAATGGCCCGAGTCTCATTAATGGTGGGGAAAGACAGGGGTCCCTATGACAACAAGACACCCGCTGCGCTGTGTCCCTTTAATACAAATGACAAACTTCCCAGCTTTAGAGGAGAAGGTTCTTTTTTCTTTTTCTTTTTTTGAAAGGCAACATAGTGCTGACAAACCAAACAAATGCAAGGCAGAGATACAAAATCACTCTATTGCGCCGCTTCGTAATCGCCGGGTGGAGCTTTTATTGAAAGGAAAATAATGAAGGTGCAAAATAAAGCGGCCAGGACGTGTGAAATGTCTGCGGGGACGCGTCACCTCAGCTTTCCATAAAGTGTTAACTTTAGTTTTGCATGTTAATAGATTCTGAGAAAATGTGCAATCAGAAGCACAATCTGCACAAGAGCATGTTGATTTACAGCTTTAATTGATACAGACTTTAAAATGGTCACTTTTTTTTTTTGATTAACAGAAGAAGAAGAGGAGGATGAAATTCCTCCAGTGCAACCAGTAGTGGAGGATAAAACTGAGAAACTGGACCAGAAGGAGGAGGAGGAAGGTACTCTACCACCAGGGAGGATCATTATGATGCTCTGCTGAAATTGAGCCACCTTTTATGGAATTTCTTTAATAATATTTAAAAAAAAAAAATTGAAAGTGCAATTAGTGTCAGATTGTGATGACTTGGAGGAACGGTGATCATTGTTTGTGTTTTGTCTTTCTAGCACCCCCACATGAGCTCACAGAGGAGGAAAAGCTCCAGATCCTGCACTCTGAGGAGTTTGTAGATTTCTTCAACCACAGCACTCGCATCGTTGAGCGCGCTCTGTCCGAGCACGTGGACATCTTCGACGACATCGGTCGCGGCCCGGAGGAGAAGAAGGAGTAATAATCATGAATCAGCTGATGTTTTCTGTAATTGTGGTTGTTGTTTTTTTTTATCTGTTTGTGTTTCTGTGTTTTTCATTCGGTAGTGAAATCCAGGCCGGGGCAAAGCTTTCACTCAACAGGCAGTTTGTGGACGAGCGCTGGTCCAAACATCGTGTGGTTACCTGTCTGGACTGGTCTCCTCAGGTGCTTTTCTTTGACACCTCTTAATTATACATACATAATTATCCACAGTTTTAACAAGCATCATCAAGCAGTTTTTCAACAGCTTTTCCTCGTTTTTTGGTTCAAATAATAAAAGGTAAAAAGATAATTGTTTCTAATTGGCCCTTAAATTCACTCTGATAATGTTTTATGATCATGTTACTCGAGTTTGACAACGTTTCTTTCAGCCAGAACTCCCTCAGGAGGAGAAGGTTGTGTCCCATACAAATTGTCACTAAGCCATAATGATTTGTTTCCTCTGGTGTCTAAGGTCATTTTATTCCTGATTCTGCAACGACGTGTGACAGTGATTGAACACCAACTCTTTGTTCACTGTCCTTCTCGCTCATAGCAACACTAACACCATTGTCACATCAGCTCGTTTTGTTCTGGAAAACTTCTTCTAGATGTTTTTAAATCTGCTGCTTGTCTGTGTTTATTTGTGAAACTGTCCTGTTAAGTTTAAATGATGAACAAGGAATAAAGTTCTCAGAAGTCCAAGGTGACTTCAATGAGCTGCAAGTTTTAAAGGGGAGGATTATTCACTCTGCAAGTCATTCAGCAGCGCCGTGTAAAGCGGTTAAGCCTGAGGAGCATGTCTGCCTCCTCTTATAACTCATTCAATCCCAATTTATTTATTTATTTGTGTTTTCCCTCCTAACAGTATCCTGAGCTCCTGGTTTCCTCATACAACAACAACGAGGAGGCTCCACATGAGCCAGACGGTGTGGCTTTAGTCTGGAACATGAAGTACAAGAAAGCGACACCTGATTATATCTTCCACTGTCAGGTACAAAACACTTTACCGCCTTTATTTTTATTTATTTTTAACACCTTTTATTCTGTCCCACCTTCTTCGACACTGACAGCCAACTGCTCACCGCCCCTCTTACCTTGGTTCACACCGAGGTGGCGTTCACATCCACATTCATCCACAAACACATGTTCAGGAGAAGACCCGCGGTGCGAGGCCTGAATGTAGTCCAGGCAGCTCAGTAGGATTAAGTGTGTGGGGCAGGGCTGCTTATCATGTGCATCTAAACAAGGGCTCTGTGTTCAGACAAGCTAGCTGGGAGAGCAGTGGAGCTCCATCGCTCTGCTCAGCCTTATTATAATGCTCTCGCCCCGAGGCTCCTTCACCAAGACAAGTTGAGTAGAACCACATGTTGTTGCCTTCAGAGCGGATGTCGTCGTAGGCATGCTGCTAAGATGAATAAGCCTGAGCAGAAGTGTGTGTTCTAAGTTGGTCCTACACGGTTTTTCCCGGTGTGTCATGTTTTTTGTCAGTAAGGTAAAAAAAAAAAAAAATAGGTGAATGTGTTTTAGAAAATACTTAAAGCTGACAGGCGAGATGTTTGTTTTCTTACACTGTTAGGAACTCGCTCTGAGAGATTTGAACAGCAGGTTTTATCTCTGAGATAAATGAGAGAACTGCAGAAGGTAGTGGATAGTTTCTGATCATTTCCAGTGTTTTAGGTGACTCGTTAAAGAGATTTAGTCATTGGAATCCCCCCCCCCCCCGGGTCCCACCAGACTGTGTAACAGGTTTTCTGTTCTGGGAATGTTGATCCGGGTCTGAAGACTTTCAGCTCCTCCTCTTTTTCTTTTCATGGGAAGTTTTTGTTGTTGTTGTTTGTTTTCTGTTAAACTGGTGACATTTGGGGGCTTTTCATTGTCAAACCCTTCCATAAGTTTATATTGTGCCTGTAACTCTAATTAGAAAATACCAACATTTAAAGGTTCTGTATCCTGCTATTTTACAACTTTTAACATCTGGGATAGACACATATATGATAAAATATTACCGTTGGTGTTATATAGTATTACTTTGTCAAAGTAACTCCAAAGTAACCGAGACATTTTTAGAAAGTAAAATACTACAAATGGTGGTGCTTAGTGCTTCGTACTCACAGCTCAGAGTGTGTTTAATCTGCAGGGGCAGCGCGGACACGCTGGGCAGGTCCTGGTGTAACATTGTTACATCACTATGTTACAGTCAGTTGTTCTCCAGGAGAGAGTGGAGCAGCTGCTCAGATTCACGAAGATTACTGAGAAATGCATCTATTAAGCCAAAAATCCCTCTGAGGTGGGGGGGGGGGTTAAATAAGGAAATAACATCACAACATGGTTAAAAGCTCCAAAAAGGACCTTTAACACAATAAAAAGGTCTTGGTGACTTTTGGTTTTATTCCAATGTGTTTTTGTTTACAGTGGCATGAATAAGTTCTTGATTTGTTGTTGACTCGTCTGAGTAAAATTAGCACCGATTTATTTATTTATTTTTTTTAACTGGAGAATAAGATCCAGTAAATCTGCACGTATACATACATCTTCTGTTAGTAGAAGATCTTTTGCGTCTTGGCCTGCTGCTGTAACTGTACAGCTTGACTCATCAGTAAAATCCAGGAACCCTCATGTGGAACAATCTCTTCTGGCTTTTTGTTGTTTTTCCATCAGTCAGTTTGAAATGCCGTTACTAAACCACTAAATATGAGCCACAGTTTCCTCTCAGTTTTAGGTGTTCACCATTAGTCAGCGGATGTCACCAGTTGTTACCACGGAAGAAAGAGATTTGCCCGTGTCAGTTATTGTTACCATGGAAACACAGGAGTTCAGAGTCTGTTTGGATTCCAAAGTTTGATTTCGTTTAGAGAAATCAACCCTAACCCTGATTTAATGTGTGTTCTCACAGTCTGCCGTCACGTCGGTGGCTTTCGCGAAGTTCCACCCGAACATTGTGGTCGGAGGAACGTATTCAGGGCAGATTGTTCTGTGGGATAACAGGAGCAACAAGAGGACCCCCGTGCAGAGGACTCCCCTGTCTGCAGCAGCACACACAGTAACTGTGGACACCAAACTGATTTATATTCATCACAGGAGGAAAAGAAGTTTCACCTTGATTGTCTTTGCAGCACCCGGTTTATTCTGTAAATGTAGTCGGCACCCAGAACGCCCACAACCTGATTAGCATCTCAACAGATGGCAAGATGTGCTCCTGGAGTCTGGATATGCTCTCTCAGCCGCAGGTAACCTCATCGCTAAACACCTAAAGCTCTTATATGACGCACTTCCTGTTTCGTACATTTACACTGAATCCCATTTCGTCTGTTCTTGTCCAGATTCAAGTTCGTTTTTTTTCCCTTCATCAAGTTTTTTTTCTTTCTGATGTGCAACTCATTTTTCTGTTTAAAGGAAATTATTTTTGCCAGCTGTGTCATTACGTTTGTACTGCCAAGACCTTAATGTCCACGTTTGTGTTTGTTTTTTTATAAAGTGCTAGCTGCGCTCAGATTTTTGCATTAATAACCGGCGAGTGATTTTTATAGGTTGTGTTTGGCAGAGTGTGTGTTAGCATACAGCCTGAATCGGGAGCTTGTTACGGATGTTGTTTTATGTTCCCTCCCCGCCGCAGGACAGCATGGAGCTCGTGTTCAAGCAGTCCAAAGCTGTCGCCGTCACCTCCATGTCTTTCCCTCTCGGAGACGTCAACAACTTTGTGGTGGGCAGCGAGGATGGCTCCATCTACATGTCGTGTCGTCACGGAAGGTGCGTCTTGTTTGAGACCCACGTTACCCCCCCCCTCGCCCCTCGAAACAGGAAACTGAGGCAGCTTGTTGGGTCCACCTCAAGACTGAGTGCCAAATAAATAAAACCCACTCACTTCCAGTACAACTCCAGTCCAGCACTTGATCTCCTGCTGTTTGAGGTTACACTCCCCCCCCCACAGTCATCCTGTTTTTCTTTTCCTCTTGTCAGTCGTGTCATTCAGTATAAACAGCACACACATGCAGGGGAAACAAATCATTTTTTCCCTGCCCCCCTTCCCCAATACGTTTCTCTGAGCAAGACAGTTTGTTTACAGTCCCAGAGAGGATTCAAACATCCACGTTTGAGAGACTGAGTATCTCTCGTGGCGGAAGGTCGTCAGCACAGAAATGTGACTTAAATCTCAGCTGCCACGGGGTAACATGTCAGCCGCCCTCGTGGAAAACCCCGAGTCCACAGAGAGGGCATAGCCGCTAGGTTCTGCTCAACAGAATCACCTCTGTAATTGGAGGAAT
This sequence comes from Pachypanchax playfairii, assembly GCA_006937955.1. Lineage (NCBI taxonomy): Eukaryota > Metazoa > Chordata > Actinopteri > Cyprinodontiformes > Aplocheilidae > Pachypanchax > Pachypanchax playfairii. The sequence goes on along the minus strand of SSNP01000002.1, from coordinate 2,043,619 downwards.
AATTTTCCACCTCATTTACAATGGTGTGATACTCTCATCGCTGTTAATAATGCATAAGCATCACTCATGCTGAGTATTTACCCCTCTACATTAATTATCAGAGCCTCAGTTGGATAACAGCTCTGCAACATGTGGTTGAAGGGACACGAGCACTTTTTGCCTCCCTGCTGATAATTACATGATATAAGTAAATGATTACTGTGAACATGTTCAGGAGAGGTCCATCTGTGCCTGTTGCTTTCTTTCATGCTTAATGAAATGCTTAAATGGTTACAGGCATCACAGCTAACTAGTAACCTTTTAGATATTTGATGTTTATTTCTGGTGCATATTTAAATGCTGCGTTTGAGGGTCAGTTTTTCCCATCTGTTGCTTTTAAAGATCAAATTATCGCGTTCAGTTGAGTTTGTCGACGCGTTTTCACCCGTTCTCATCTTCGTTTGTGTGCTCCACAGCAAAGCAGGGATCAGTGAGATATTTGAGGGTCACCATGGTCCAATTACAGGAATCCACTGCCACACGTGTCCAGGACCTCTGGACTTCTCCCACCTGTTTGTGACTTCCTCCTTCGATTGGACGGTGAAACTGTGGAGCACCAAGGTATGCACCTGGTTGAAAAACCCCTGAAAATGTAGAGATGAACGTTTTCTACATCTGTGAGTTAAATAATCAAAGTCTCTGCTGATGAGTTTCACACTTTTGCTAAAGGGGATTTTACCGAATGTAGTAAGGACAGAGTCTCACTGGGCTGCAACTTTTGGAGACTCTGAGATTTAAAAAGGCAAAAAAATGAGTAAATGTTCACTTGAAATCACACAGCATTGGTAACTAGAACACTTTTACACATTGAAACAGAGTAAATTGTGACTTAGAGCAACATCGGTTCACATGCACTTCTGATTTGAAATGATCTAGTTGATTTTCAGATGAGTTGCTTGAACTTTGTGCGTTTTGATGACTTTAACTGCTTTACACTCTTTTCTATTGGTCATTATGTTGGTTTCTAGTCTGTCATCAATGAATTTATCCATAAACACGATCCTGATGTGAACCCTGCTCTAGGATTTCTAGAGTATGTTGTGTCCTCTGCTAACTGGACGTCCTCTGGACCTGGTTTTTTGACATTCATCTGGAGTTTATCTCTAGAAACGCTTTACACTGATACTCAAGCACATTTAATAATTTTCACAGTTCTTTCATCATAAAACAAAAAAGTCCTGGAAAATTAAATATTTAGTTCTTTTACTTTGGAAAAAGAGGAAGTTGTGCATTTAAAACACGCGTGGAAGCATGTAAAAATAACATGTATCAACATGATCTCAGCATGAACTCTAATGACCTTCTGCGAACAGACTTCTGCCCAATTGTATCATCTTTTTATGTAACCCAGCAGTAACTGAGTGATGATTGATCCACCGTCTCTTTTCCATCTACAGAACAATAAGCCGCTGTACTCATTCGAAGATAACTCTGATTACGTGTATGATGTCATGTGGTCTCCGACCCACCCTGCTCTGTTTGCGTGCGTGGATGGAGTTGGTCACCTCGACCTCTGGAACCTGAACAACGACACAGAGGTACTCAGAACTCACATGTAACCACCGTTTGCAGAGATGGTTCAGTTTGCAGAAGATGTCTGCTGTTATGTTGCTTTAGGTTCCCTCCGCCAGCATCACAGTGGACGGTAACCCCGCCCTCAACCGGGTCAGATGGGCTCATTCTGGCCGAGAAATTGCAGTGGGAGACTCTGATGGACGGGTTCTGGTGTACGACGTCGGAGAGGTAAGCAAACCTCACAGCTAATGCAGTTTGAAGTCATTACTTGTGCGTGCTTTGTTGCAGGAGCATGAGCGATTAATTACTTGGTACGACCACTTCACCGTAACGAGGTTAATTAAAAAGATCACCTGAAAGACATCTACCTTTCTCAGCAGTTCCAGTCTCTTATTCAGCCATTTACACGTGTTTGCAAACCGAGTTCTGTTCTGCCACACAGCAGATCGCGGTTCCACGAAACGACGAGTGGACGCGCTTTGTCCGCACGCTGACGGAGATCAACGAGAACAGAGACGATGCGGAGGAGCTGGCGGCTCAGCGTCTGGCTGCGTGAGCCGATCGCCGCCGGATGCAACGTTTCAGGGACCAGTTTGGTGCTCGTTAATGTCAGTTCTGTGTTGATAGAAGGAAAACAGAATGAAGTAAATATCTGATCGTAATCAGTCTTCCTCAGATAAACCCGAGCGTCAGGTCTATCAACCTCAGACACTAACGTAGGTCATAGTTTAAAGAGTCTTCTCTTCTTCTGCCAGATGCCTTAATGATGACTTTATTTTACAGCATGTTTAAAGCCTTATTTTAGATTTTTCGAGCCAAATAAGAGCATCACTGCACAAAATCCTAAAAATATTGTAGCTGTATTCAATTTCCTGTAAATCTGTAATAAATCAATCACATCTATAAACATGTAGGAACGTTATCATTTCATCACTGGAGCTTACGTCTTTCCTCAAAAACTTGATAACGTTCACTTGTTTTCCCAAATTGTTTTTTGTCTTTCTACTTAAATATTGTTTTGTATCAACGTGAGGAACTGGGATGTCAATGCCTAACAGAATCATATATGCTGTATCGGCTCAGTGACGAGATCGTTTCCTCCTATTTTCATTGTCTAAAATCAGAATGTACTTTTCACAGTAGAAACAAAAACACTTTGAATGATTTATTTCAATAAAATACAATAAATACACTTAAATTATTTTCCATGTCCCTGGTCATGATTTCAAAATATTTTGAAAATATCTGTACATCTTTGTTTACTAGCACATGCACACCAAAGCTGGTCACACCAGAAAAAAAGCTGTAACAATCATCTGCTGAGCCATAATGTCTCTCGGCTGAGGAGTACAATATGTACAGTAAATATGTGCAAGCGATGCAAAATCATTTTAAATAAATAAAAGCCATGCAGCATTTAAAGAGGAACAATCAGTCGTGGATCGGAGGAGCATGCAGCCTTTGCAGCATCGGCTTTATGAGGCTTGAGGTTCGGTTTTGGACTCTGCAGAAGACTTGAACTTGGGCAGGTGCAGGCCGAACTTCCTCTCCACGCCTGCAAAGGTTGCAGCAGCCAGGTGGTAACCGCCCACATGGTCTGCGGTCACAGAGGGGTAGTCCTTCATGGCGGGTTTGGGAATGGGCTCGGAGCCTGCAGGTCGACTGAGAGGAGAGGCGGGTTACGGCTTCAGGTGATACAAAAAGGAGGCGTGTCCTTATTTATACACTTCAAATACTTACTGTCCTCCAAAGTCCACGTAGAAAAATCTCTGCAACAGTTCGTAGGTCACCAGGGTCACGCCGAACTGAGGTGATGATCTGAAGACACGGGCTAATGGGAGGTACAGGTGTTTCTAAGGTCGCTAAACTTTTTATTTGTTATATATATAAAAAAAAAAAGCTGTGTGTATGCATGAGTGTTTTACCTCCTGCGCCCTTCCAAAAAGCCCTGAAACCTTCTTCTCTTAGAATCTTTCTGAAACAGTCAATGACTCCGCTGTATGTCGTCTGACCTGCTCGAGCCGCCACCTGGAGCCTGGTTTTGATGACATCAGCAGGGGTCACCAGCGACGCCGCCGGTACACCTTGTTTTTATCACAAAAAGACATAATGAAGCACTTTCACTATGCACAGATGGTGTCAGACATTGATATCCCCACCGCAGTGTCACGCAGGGACCGAGATGGCTATACCTTCATGGTGTGTTCAACGTGACGCCAAGTCATCGATGGGGAAACAACAGGAAACTAAAATGTGGCCGATAATGTGACAAGTTCCTACATCTGAGCCTTCCTGATGTTTGTTACCTGCAATAGCGCCGGCTGTGAGCAGCTGTAGAGCCCCCAGCCTTCCGTCCTCGTCTGCGAGCAGTTTCTTGGTGTGGGCATAAACGGGGAAATAGATGGCGGAGAAGGGGATGTCGCGCAGGAAGCAAGCTTTGGCTCCCTAACAGAAAAAAAAACAACATAATCTGAGCTGGTGATGAATGGACTGAGACAGAGGTAGAGCTGATTTGTTGGGAAGGATTAAGAGGCTGGAGAGCTGATTTATTCAGCCTACAGGGGGGCTTTAGTACTGATGATGGAGCTAAAGAGCCCCAGGGAGAGCTGAAGAACTGAGTCTCAAGTGAAAGATCCATCATGAACACACACTATAGTGTGTCCGCTTCTTTTACCAAGAAGAAGCCAACAGCTTAGCGGTTTCATTCAGAACACAGTATGAAGGCAGGACTCGTAACAACAAGTGAAGCTACGAGGATCTGGAAAGGAGAAGAAGCCTGATCACTCACTAATTGACTTTTATCTGTCTGAAGCTGCATCAGCACGATTAACACGGCTCTGGAAAACTGTAAAGGGTCAACAGCACCATGTTTGATCTTCAGCTCTCTGTTTCTGATCATAATCATGTGGTTGTAAACACACGACTGCTTGTTCAAATAAAGTAGTGCCTCATTTGCAACAAGTTACTGAAACGAAGCCAAGAAAGTCGAATAATAACGTTCCTTTATTTTTCAATCTAAAGTAAACTTACGAGGGACGTGTTTTATTTCTCACTCAAAGTTTATAACAAACTTAAAACTTGCTCCTTTGCTGCTTTTTACAAACATTTTTAATATTTTCAGGCCATTTAGAGATTAAATTATTTAAGAAATTTTCACCTTAAACTTGAACTTTAACGGACAAGCAGTAAAAGTGAAGAGTTGTGTTCATTTTTTTGACAATCGGAGCACCTTTCACTGTCCTTGTGTGACTGTTATCAGAGGTGGATTCTGCAGAGGAGCTGACCCACCTTGTAGAGGCCAAGGAAGCCGAGGTCCCTCACCACGCTCAGGGCGCTGACCCTGGGGCCCGTGGTGATCTCTCCAGCCACCTGCAGTCGGATCTTAACTATCTCCAGAGGATTGGTGAAAATCACCTGAGACGCTCCGGCCTGTAGGACGCAGCAAACAAACAGAGAAGTAACTGTTTGGGTTTCTGAAAGCATTTCTTCCTCGTGGGAATTTTTCAGTCAGCTCAATAAACTTCAAAACAAAAGAAACTTTATTTCAACGCCCTAATCTGATGTTTTCAGAATGGCCTTGACAGAAGGAGGAAAAAGCCGCATTGATGGAACAACAACTGGGGTCACGACTGAGCAGGAGAAGTCTCGGCTCATGGTTGGGAAGCTCTGACCCTGGCACCAGCCCTCTGCCCCCCAGTCGCCTCCCCCCGAGGCACCTCCTGTGGCAGGGTGAGCGGCCCAGCCTGGCCTCGCCCTGCGCACTTCCCCAATTCACCCCTCCCACTATTCCCAGGGGAGAGAGCTGAATCACCAGGACAAGCTCGAGGTCCAGGAAAGCAAAGCCCTGAAGGCATGGCACCCTCTGACTCGGGCACATTTATCACCCTCCCCAAATCTAATCAGGCCCCAGGATGGCTGCTGCCGACATTCAGGCCAGGGGTCTTATCTGTAAACATCCGAGCAAAGGGCTAAAAAAAGCTCGAGCACATTTAGTCATTTTCAAAGAGGAGGAATATCCGCTACTCTGAAGATTGATGCACTCGTCTCGTCTCTTTCATCTTCCTCAGTTCACTCATCTGCTGGAAGCGATAATTCAATGAGTTATCAGATTAACCTGAATTTAAACTTTCATGCATGTGGAGCGCAAAAAAAACCTGACACAAATCCCTCCGAGTCGATTAAAGAAGCCCAGAATCCCGTCGTGTGACGGTCCTGAGCGGAGACATCCACGTCGTCCCGCGTGAGGATCTGCTCCCAGACCATGTCTCAGGTTTGTACCCCGTTGTCAAACTCAATCACAATGAGTTAGACCCGGCTTCATCCAGAACCCTCCAGGGCCTCTTCCTCCAATTACACTCTGACAGGGGTCACGACCTCAAAGACCCCAGTCCTCTGAGTCCAACCTGTGGCCTCCACGCAGCCCATCTCACAACGGAAAGACAAAGTGAAGGAATTACATCTTTAATCTAAAGTTGCTCCCAGAAAACGACACCAAGCTGCAAATGAATGAGGAAGTTTTAAAATCACACCTGGCTCAGTGTCATTTCAGGTTGTTCCCCGTGAGCTGACATCATGAGATGATCTAAAAATCTAAAGAACTGAATACTCAGCACCTCTGGTTCAGTCTCTTAAACAACATTAATAATTCTAATGTTGTAGAATCACTTAAATATGATCTCTGAATACCTCACGGACTCAAGGAACCGTAATCATCTCTTATTGTCTGTTAAATTTGGATTATTTAAGCTGAGATTTATCTTAGATCATTAATGTCCTCTTTAAATTGGACTGAATTTTAATTATTTTAAATCAAGAACCCTTTGTCTTTCCAGTCTTTTCTCTGTGGATAAAATTCAAAGACTAAATCAATCCTTACACATCCACCAGCCAGAATCTCTGCAGCAAGAGGGATGGTGTCATCTTGTGTGGTGAACTTGTCTCGAACAAAATCGTTCACCTGCAAAAAGAAAGAAGATATTGAGGAAAAAGAAAGCGAGTGAGGCAAGATCTTAAAAGCAAAAGGCATTAATGTTAAATTTAAGCTGCAGTCAGATCTTGATTGCGGAGATTCTTCCTGTTTTTCATTCACAGTGAAATTGTTGGGAGCAACTTTTTGAACAGCGAGCCACACGGTGGAATGACTTGCCGTGAGTTTGATGGCTTTCTCCGGGGCGACGCCGATGAGCTGCGGGAGGAGACCTGCGAAATATTATTCATAGATACCATCAGAATACCTGACAGAGACAATGTCCGCCTTGAAATCAATGCACATTTTTTATCTCTGTGCAATGAATACATCCACTGAAAACTAGAACAATATGAGCTGCAGGGTTTCGGGGAGCGTAAAACAAACCCATAAATATTTACAGATGACGGCTGATGCATGCGGCACAAAGATCCTATTGAGGAGGAACAAAAAAAAAAAAAATCGAAAAATATGACACTGCTGCTGCATTTGGGATCAGGATTGTTGGGGCTTGATCCCACCGCTGGTGAGGAACAGAGAGAGTGCTGTGTGGTCATATGGGTTTGGGGGGGGGGGGTGCTACAGCGGTGATAACTGCTGTACCGTTTCACCGTCTGTCCTTCATCAAACCAGATAAACTTCTGAAGGAGCTGCTGAGTGACCGCTGCTGGTATGCAGCCAGAAAACAGCCGAGCGTGTCTGTCTCTGAGTCAATCACCCTCTTATCATGTGCGAGAGGGGAGGAAGGAGGGGGCAGAGGATTCAGAGGCTCTGCGGAGGTGGAGGCAGCAGTAGATGGCAGTCTTGACTTCCCTTCATAAGAAGAGCCTGAGGGTAGAAGTGTTGTATATCACAAGCCTTCAGCACCATTATCACCTCTCTGGCTGTGGCAGATCAGACAGTGGTACATGAATACTGCTGGTCATTCTCCTCAGGGAACTCTCCCAGGTACTGAGATAATAAAAACCCCTGGGTGCTGCTTTCTTCACTGCTGATCGGGGAGGGCAAAGGTTTCTGGTATCAATTAGCCAACCATGCTCCTGACATCAGCACTCCACTGATACTTTCCCATCGCACCAGCTGCTCTGCACGCTACACAAGTCGGCTCTTTAAATGCACTATAAAAACTGCGGATTACCTCTGTAAAATCCGAAGAATCCCTCGTAACGGAGCACTTTCTTTGCACAGTCAAAGCTGTTTTTGTACATCAGCTCTCCCACAAAGGAGCCTGTGGAGCGCTGGTTCTGCATCCGCGTCTTCACCAGGTCGATGGGGTACACAGCTGTGGCTCCAGTGGCTACAAAGCAAACATGCATTTGTCACAGATTTGAATGTTGGTTTTGTTTTCAGGAGAAGGATGCAAACTGAGTTACATGCTAAACCCATTTATTTATTAAACGGTTTCTAGTTTCTAGATCTGATAAAGTTGGGTTCTGCAGAAAGGATTTAAACAACTAACCTCTTACCTTGTTGCAGCAACATTCTTCAATTACATCAGTTTTAAAACATCTCTTTTTTTTATTAGAATGGCTGATACAAACACTCTTTACATTGCTGTCAGTTTCACATTAATAATTATTCTAGCAGACATAATTCTGATGTCTCTGCAGGAAGAACCACTGGTAACATCAACACTTTGGGGCTGGAGTTGTTTCGATATGGTACTGATCCACTTCGGCCTTTGCCCCTCTCAAACCAGCTGTTCGCTCTACAGTCAAGCTCAAATTAAACCTCAAACTGAGCTCATTTAAGTTACCGTCTACCACAGGTAGGATAGTAATTGTTCCAAACCTTTCAACAGAACCCCACTTCACTTTAAGGTAAACAAACGTAATCTCCCATAATCTCAAAGAAGAGCAGCAAATTGACAAATCTAACAAGCTGAAACAAGTCGGTTTTACTTTAGATAAATTGGTCGATCAAAAACAAAACAAGGAACTTACAAAAAAAAACAACCTGGACTGAGTTTCTGCTCCTCAAAAACTGTTTTGATGCATGTAAACCATTTTTCATATTAATCTATAATCTGGATACAGTTAAATAATCTAGATTAAGCTTGTTCGGTGAGAATCATTGGAGATGGGGTGTTTCAAAGAAGTGATCATCTGCACTAAATCCCTGCTCTCAGCTGCGTGTTGTCTAACATCTAATGTTGGTGTAATGAATCCTACATGCAAAAAAATACAAGGAGGGGAAAAAAAAAAAACTCCCGCCAACAAAGAAAAGGCAGTTTCACTGTATGTTTTATGATATAAATCTCATTCAGACCGTCTTAATCGGCTACTGCTGAGTGACGACTGCGTGTATGAGGAGCCCACGTGTACACAGAGTCAGCGCGAGCTCCCGTCTTTGGGTCAGTTATGTCAGAGGTTCCTTGTGTAGATCCCCTTCAGTGTAATTAGAGAGGGAGATTCCAGAGAGTGCGGTTCCGGAAGATTTGTGTCATTCCAAAGCTCCGTCTTCAACGACAGCCTGGAGCCAACGGAGGCACGGGAGCACAATGCAGGAGCCTCACATCCCGGCCCCTTTCCCTGCTACACAATGGCCGGCCCCGGGGCCTCAGCGCACCAGTCAGTCAGCTAAGGTTACCCCTCGGGTGAGCCGGGGGCTCTGCTGCAGACATGTCACTCACCTCCAGCGATTGAGCCCAGAGTAAACCTGTAGGCAGATTCTGCAGCCTGGAGCCAGACGGGCCGAGACGTTTCATGAGCGTGCTGTACGGGGGGAGAAAAAGACACCAGCAGTTAGATGAATCTGGAGAAAGACAGAAAGGGATCAGAACTATGAATCAACTGGCTATTAAACCACAGAGAACCAGATACATTGTGGAAAGAAAAATGTTATGGAGAGCCGAACGAGGACGTGGAATGCAGACATTTCATACACTGTCTGATTCATCAGCAGCCAGGATTAAATGTCAGAGAAAGATTAGCTCCAAGAATAACTGTGTGAACATGTAGCTCAGTCTCTCTTGCACATCTTCCATCTCGCTATTCCAAACTTTAAACTCAAATGTTCAGAATTCTCTTTCTGAGCCATTATTATCATTAAAATATCTGTCAATATAAAATCAGTTATTTGTCCATTTTTCTGAGAAATTTATGTTGTTAATGCCGTAAGTTTTCAATACAAATGATGTTTATGTGGTAAAATCTTCATATGCTTCAAGGCGAAATGTGAGTAAAAAGTTGCAATAAAAGTAACGTGGTTATGTGATGTTGTTATAAACCTACAGGTTTTAGCTAAATATCATGCAAGTAGTTGCTACTGGAAACAATAGGGTTCACTGTCTTGTCCAAAGAATCGTAAACATGTATAAAGGATGTGGATTGTACTGAAATCTAATCCTTTATCACCCAAGCAACAGCTTTTTCTGACATTGTTAAACAAAGATAATGATGTCTGAAATGTTAAACTTTAGGCCCGGTGTGGCACCAAAAGACGAATTTTTTTTCTTTTCATTATAATCAGTGTAAAAAAAATACTCTGGTTAGCCAAAATGTGAAGCAACTTTAAGAAATGTGGATTTTAACTTTTTTAGAAAATGCAACTGGAGAAAAAATATCTGCAAAAACTCAAGTTTTTCCTTCCTTTATTTTCTGTTTTCCATTCCAGCTGTTCCAGACCTGGAAAACATTTAAACCTGTTTTCATACTTTTCAATTCCGCATAGGAACCCTGCTAAAAAAAAAAAAAACATAGTTGAACTTATTTATCTGGTGTAGATTGGAGTTTGGTGCTGAAAGCAGAGCTGCTTTGTTTTGGCTGCAGTGCAGGAGAACAGATTAGCCCTAACAACTCTTTTCCATGTACAGATAAGAATCTACATGAATATCACACAGTGGAGCGTGAGTGTGTGCAGGTTTAGGAAGGAGGGGGGAGGGGGGGGGAGTAACTTCTCCCAGACCGGGAGTAAAGCAAATTTTCCTCTTCCCAGATGCTTCCACTGAGAGCTGCATGCTAACTAGATCGAGGTCTTGATCAAAGGCTTTAAACAATTAGTCGACTTCCACTGAAGGGCAGGCCTGAGAATTACCCCCCCCCCAAAAAAAGGAATCAAATTCCAGACCTCTGAGCATGAGTGGCCTGAAAGCTCTGACAACAGCCTGACACAGAGTCGTGTTATCCGGTGGAAGCATTTTGTTCTCCCACGTCCACCTTGCCTCCCACTCCCCTCCTGCCATTAGCAGACTTTGCTAAAGGCTTCTAAAACTTCTCGAGCCCCACAGTGATAAAAGCCTCTTATTAAGCGCCTTAGATGTGTGATTGCAGCTGATGCGTATGTGCCTCCATACTGAATAAAATAGGAAGAGCCTTTCATGGAGAGCTGCAACGCAACAATCCATTCCTCTTCTATGACTATAATTGGTGTACTTTTATCTGGGAGTTTAAGAAATGCACTTCACAAGGGAAGAAAAACACGGGCTCTCTGCTAATTCAGCCACCGAACATTCTGCCTTTTTCTGAGAGGGAAGCAGAAAAAGAAGAGGAAAAGGCTTTGATGAAAGGCAGGAGGAGGGTGCGAGGCGTATTAGAGGAAGGCACTCAGGCTACCGGTCTCTGGGTCTCTGCTAGGTGGTACGGCATGGCTCCTTCTTCCAGCGGGGCGACTCTCTCAATGTCTGCGTGATTCAGCCGCCTTAACAAACAACACCAGGGAGGAAGGAGGGAGGGAGGGAGGGAGAGAAAACGGGAGTTAGGCTTGGAAAAAAGCTGAAAAACGCAGCATCCACAGTGATGTAAGATTTTCCAGAGACTCTTTTACGGCCATATAACTCAGAGTTATTGCGACTTTAATTTAAGCTTGTACAAACAACACAAACAAAGTTGGACGAGCGCCCGTGGCCCAGCGAGTAAATGAAAGTGTTTTGTTGCTAAATGTTTGAGACGCAGATGTTCCCTGCTGGCCCAGTGCATCATAAAGTCTGCATCTATGTTTAATGTTTGTCTTGTAAAATCAGTCAGTGGAGCCACTGCTGCTAAGCTAACAGGGCAATAACTTTGTATTTACTGCCTGTAAACAAAGCTGTAACATATTTATTTATCCTACAGTATAAAAAAATCTGTTTGTTAGGTTTTCTTGTATCCCCTTAAGGAAAATCAGCAGAACCGGATGCAGAAAATCTGGAAAATTAAAGTCAAAGAGCTCAAATCTCTTATGAATCCGTTTATAATTTTTGGTTTATTTCATTGTTTTTTTTTTTTCTTTTGTGTTCTTACATCAAAATAATGCAATTTTAAATCTCTCAATTTTGAACCCAAACAGTGTGAAGAATGACATTATTAATAATCAGCATTAATCAAACTTTGTGGTATAAAAATACACAAACAAATGAGGTTAAATAATAACCAGTAAGAATGCAGCTGATTTGAAATCAGTGACAAAATATGTCAAATGTTACATCACTTTCACTAAATTAAATTCTAAAACTCGCTCCATCTAGGTGCAGATAGTTTGAGTAAATTCTGTAAATTTGCAGGAAACGATTGGTCGGGTTTTTTTATACTTTGAGCACCAAATTATGTACAAACCCTCCAATATTCTATATAATAAGAATGATCACATAAATAAACAACTTTGTTTATTCTTTACAGGTTTATAATTTTAATCACTGAGTGTATATATTTTATAAATTTAAACAACTGAAGACTTTTTTTCCATATTTATGTCAAAATGTAAAAGGTGCATCATTAATATAAATATAACCAGACGAAGCATCTCCACTTATTTCACTTGTTCATAAATAAAGCCTAAATATTATACTGGGTGCTGTGATCATGTAATTTTGAACACTGGGCTGAAAGTCCTGCCTACTCACATGCGCGCAATCACGTTGGTTTTCTTGAAGAAGATTAATAAAAACTGGACTTGTGTTTTTCTCTTGAAGACGTTTCGTCTCTCATCCAAACGGTTTCTCAAGTTCTGGACTAAGGATTGGGAGTAGCAGGTTTATGAGCAGTAACCAGAAAGACCACACCTAACAACAAACAATGAGGTCATTGTTTTTCTAGTAGCTCGTCAAAGTCACCTGGGACCCCGACTATCCCTCTATTCACTCCCAAATAGAGTCGTAGAGTCTGACGACCTTATTTGGTCCCAGTCAACGCCAACCTGGACTCTGTTCTGATCACCTGACTTGAGGTGTGAGTTTCTGTGAAACTGCCTGGAAAGACGAGGTGAAATCTGCTCCTCCTGTTTAATGATGGTTTTTCATGCTTCTTTCACTCCTCTCTCAAACCATCTACCCTCTTTGTCCAAAATGTGGACATTATTGTGCTCGAAAGAGTGTCTTTTGTCCTTGAGGTGTACTGTTGAATCCTGCCCTGATGCATTAGCTCTTCTATGTTGTGCCATTCTTTTATGAAGCTGCTGTTTGGTTTCTCCAATGTGGAGGTCTGGACATTCTCCAGTGGACTGGACTGCATAGACCACATCACTGGGGGTCTTGTCCTTCATGTGAACCAGTCTTTGCCTGAGAGCGTTGCTCGGTTTAAAGTGCACCGGGATGTTGTGTTTCATAGTTTCTCAGATACTCCTGCTATATATGGGATGACTGTGTTCTCTCTCTCCTTCACTTTGGAGTTGGATGTGTTCTAGATTTCGTTGAGGTTTTATCATATGCCCAGTTGGGGTATCCACAGGTTTTGTGTTCTTTGTGGGGAACTGTTCGGCTCGATGCTGTAATGTTCTGATGACTGAAAGTTTATGTTCCAGTGGATGGTGTGAATCAAAACGAAGGTACTGATCCGCGTTGTGGGTTTCTTATAAACCTCGGTCAGTAGGCTGTCATCTGTTTGTATGTAAACCAGGCAGTCCAAGAAAGGTAGCTTGTTCTCTTTCACATCTTCTCTGGTGAATTGGATGTTATGATCCACTGAGTCGAGGTTGTGAGTAAAGGCCTCCACTTCTTTGTATTGTGACCCAGGTGTCGTCCACATACCTGAACCAATGGTTTGTTCCATATGAGCTCAATGCTCGAGCTTCCACTTCTTCTATAGATTGGCCACAATAAGAGAAACTGGCGATCCCATGACACAACCACACTTCTGTCTGTAGAAATTATCCTGGTATTTGAAGCATGTGGTGGAGAGGAAGAGGTGCAGATCTGATCTGGGGTGAAGTTTGACCATTCTTGAAAGACAAGATCTACTTGGAGGCGTCTCCTGACTGTTTCTATTGCATGATGGGTACGCAGGTAAAAAAGGGACATAACATCAAATGATACTAACGTTTCCCTCGACGCCAGCTTCAGCTGACTGATTTTCTTTACAAAATCTGTAGAGTTTTGGATGTGGTGGGTGCTAGGATCTTGGAAAACTGTTTGGAAATGATGTAACTGACTGAGTTGATGCTGCTGCTGCTGCTGGGTCTAAGTGGTGTCCCTTCCCTGTAGATCTTCAGGAGGCAGTAGATAGATACATGGGGTGGACTCACCAGGGTAGAGTCTGAAATAGCTGTTCCAATCTATCACTTTGTCTTTTACCAGTTGTTATCCTTTTCTTATAAGTATTTGTAGGGTCCCGTTTCAGAGTTTCAGAAGTTGAGGTGTCCTCTAAAAGTGTGGTGATTTTCTTGGTGTAATTGGATGTGATGAGGACAACTGTACATGTTCCCTTGTCTCTGAACCTCCACTCTCACACCAGATGAAAGAAATGCCTTAGCCTCGTCTCTTAGTCAAGACCAAAACATCCCAATGTAGCCCGTCAGGGTCCCAGGATGACTTTGATGAACTACTAGAAAAACAATAACCTTGTTAGTTGCTCCTAGGTTAGGTCTACTGCTTACAAGCCTGCTACTCCTAATTCTTACTGCAGAACTGAAGAGAAACACAGAACCAGCTGGTTTTTATTAACCTTTTTCAAGACGACTACGTCCTGGATGAATAAGAACCTACACAAACAAATCAGGTTGGTTCCTTGGTAACTAAACATGCTGGAAAACTGATTATTCCATCATACAGCAGCACAATAAAAACTATGTGAGTCAACAGGATTGAACACCTGTAAAAAAAAATGAGCTGAAAATATATTTTTTAATTTTCAAACAGAAAAATGCCTCATTTATTTACATGGAGGGGTGAATTTAAAACCTATACTGAAACCAGCCACTAGGAGGCAGTCATTTCTATTAAACTTTAATTTCCATTTGCTTTTCTCCATGTCGTGAATATAAAATGTTTTCTATTACAACTCTTGTCACTACATGTTTTTGTCACAAATAATTCCAGGAATGAATGTTTTAGTAACAACCTCTGCTTGCAAGTATGATGCCAATGACTGAATTTATATATATTTGTTATATATATTTTACATGTTTTAACCTAAAACTGAAAGCTATTTTAACTATAATGGCAAGTGACACCAATTTTTTTTTAAAGAATTAACTAATTAACACTTATTATTATTGGATTCTGTCCAAAAAAAGCCGTTTTATACTGTGATACCTCAACAAACGATTGGCTGAAAATGAGGCGTTTCCTCTGGCATCTGTCCATTCTAGCTACAAAAAATAATAACCTTGGTTTGACTCTTCTCAGAGAGGCATCACAACCGTTTTTTAAGTGTAAAATGTGTCAAATGATCTGTTACATAACAGAGTCGGTACAGCATCTTACCCAGAGTGAGAGTGGAGGCCGACCAGCTGAAACAGGATGTCTATCTCCATCGGAGTGATCTGACCAAACTTATTTGCAGCGTGAACGAACTCCTCTAAGATTCAACGACGAGACGAGAAAACACACAAATGATCTTGAGCATAATTTGGAAAAACAGCTGGGTTGTTTTTTTTTTTTCCCAAGTTAATTTCATAGTATTTGCAAATTCCGCTTCATGTTTTGATGTTATGGCCTTTGTGTTTACAGCTAAAAATGAGTTTAATACAAGTGTTTTAAATCATTATACTAATCTTGTATGTGTTTTAGCTCTTAAAGCAGCACAACCTGAACATGAACTCTCTTCAAATTTAGCTTTTCACCGCTGCCTGCTAAGTAACACAGCCGCCATCAGGTGGTCTTTCTAAAACTTAATGGTAGTTGTTGAAGAAAAACAAGAGTTATTTACAGCATTTCCCTCACAGAGACTTGTGCTGTCAGACTCAACAGATGTAACTCTTGTTGCTGTGGAGGAAAACGTGTGTTTTCTTAAAACTGAAGAACATTTAATGTATTAACAGCAAATAGCAGGAGTTATTTGCAAATACTGATGACCTTTTCTATATGACATAAAGGGAAAGGAGATGATTTGAATCGCAGTCAATGGACAACAGAACTGAGGGCAAAATGTGACGGTTGCACATGTAGGGATTCATCAGATTAAAAGCTTTTATTTACCGTTTTAACTTAGGGTTACAGTAAATGTCCCCACCACTCTGTCAAGACAGTTAGACATACAGTCGAACAGCCAGATTTCACAAATCCAATAGATAAAATAGTGCTCATTTTTTACGGGGAGATTCTGAAGAGTACCTTTGGTGACGAGGGTTTCTTTGTGTGTGCCAGCGATGGTGCTGTAAATCTTGCGAACCAGCTCCATGTTGTTGAGGAGGGCGTTGAAGGCGTTGAAGTAGGAAAAGCTCACCATGTGGGAGGTGCTTCCTCCTGCGGCCTTTCTCAAACAAATAAAAAATTTTTAAAAAATCTGTCAGGTTACATAGAAAACACAAAAAAATACCACCAGTGTGCTCTACGACTCACTGAAACCAGATTTTCTTCCACAAAAGGAGTCAACATGTGGTGCCTGATGGTGGCCATGATGTCGCTGAAGTCCAAGGCAGTGATGGTGCCGCTTTTGCTCTTGTCTTTTAGTGCAAATGCCTGGCGGGCGTGTTCCAACTGCAGCTCCTGTAGAAACGCACCGACAGGAGAAACGTTGCGCTCTTACCCCACCAAGAAAAAAAAACATGTTTCTGTAACGAGGAGCATCAAATAGCAAGTCAGCGGTGAAATCAGATTTTGGAGGACTAAAGTGGAGCTGATATAAAAACTCTTCAGACATGACAGAGTCAGACAGGACTTTGTAATCACCGCCGTCTCTCAGGAGATTAATGAAAAACACGTCCCAAGGAGGCGAGACGGCCGGCAGGTGTCTGCATGTGTGTGTGTATGCAACAAGATGATTCAGTATGGCAACTGTGCAATCAGGAGGAAGGCTGACCCCGAGTCAGCTTCTGCTGTCAGACCTCATCACATGTAACACAAGGATAGTGGAGCAGCAACACTAAGATATGTCTTTCTGTAATTCTGTAAGGACACAATATTAAGGACACATGTAAATAAAATCCTGTTCACACGAGGATCCACTGGTAAAGTGGTGGGAACTTCTAGTCGGATATAATAAACCACAAAGTGCTCTGAGGGATCCCACACTGAGGTGGAGAAGAAGCCCAGCCTGTATTTCTACTGGACCACCCAGCTTCTTCCTGAGGCCACAGCCTTCCACTCCAAAACCAGCTTTTCTCACACAGACACAGAACACGTCCAACAAAGCAAAACAACATCTTAAACGGAGCACCGCGCTACCATAAACCACCAGAAGAGCAGAAACCATGAAACATTAAAGATGGAGTTTCATTCTCACCTTCAGTTTGTGCAAACAATCTAGTATGTTTGTCTCTCAGCTGGATTTATTAAAGAAAAGAGTCAATTCTGTAACTTACTTGATGCTAATAAAAGTTACGTCGATGTTTTACCAGATGTTTTGAGTTTGATGTCAGCGCACAAGTCTCATAAACAAAAACCCTTCTGAGTTTGAAATTCAGTTCTTCAGACGGACAAACGCTTTTAATTATTTGCGTGTTTTTCATTGACATTTTTAAGAGCATCCCAAGAGATCAAGTATTAACCTGCAGAAACTGAGTGAACTCTGCGTAGCTCAGGTTTTTGTTTCTTTCGTGGCCGAAGTGCAGCCTGATGAACTCACAGTTCCAGTTGAAGGGGATGTGGTGATGGACTGTAGTTTGACTAAAGATATCACGAACATTTTCTAGAAAAAAATAAAAAGAGACATTAATTGGATTCGTGTATCTTTGTGTCATCAGGAGATGTATTTTTGAAGACATGTATCTGTTTGCTGTTAGGTACCAAATGAGATGTTTCCTGTGCCTGTTTTGTCAAACAGCTGAAAGGCCACGATGAAAAGGGCGTCGGGGGCACACAGAACTGACTCAAAGGCCAGAAACTCCTGGAAAGAGATCAGGCTGTTTGGATGAGAAAGGAAAAATGTTTATGATTAAAAGGAACATGCTGTTTTAACAAGTTTCATTCTCCTGCAAGCTGGAGCAAAGAAATGAAGATGTTCCTCAGATGAGAAGAGGAACATCTTCAAATAGTTTGAAACGAGGAGGATTAAGGTGAATAACCTGGAAGACAGCGAGTCTTCACTAGTAACTCACTCCTGAGGAGTGTGCACTGGTGTTTAAATGACACAATCTATAGAATAGCGCCGCCCTAGTGGCAGCAAGGCTGGTTGGTTTGAGATGCATCTTCAGTTTGCTTTCTTCCATCTTTAGCAGATGATTTGATGCTTGTTTGGATGCTGCACTGCCAAAACATTTTCAGCTGGAACGTGCTTGGTAACCATGACAACGAGACAGGTGTTTACATGCAAGAGCATCAGATTTATGAGAATTAAAGCTAAATTTTACAATTTGTCACATTAAAGACGGAATCATATTCTAGAGAACAATTTATTCACTAATTGTAAAAGAATTTGAGTTTTCAGTTTCACTAATATTCAGACGTGAAACACATTTGATAATGGTTTGAGTTTNNGGCGCGCGTCTCACATTGTGGTTAACAATGTTGCAGGTTCAGTCCAAAGTCATGTGTCAGAGCAGGAAGCAGAAAAAACATATCGGATTTACGGGTTTGACGGAAGCAGATACGTTATGAAATTAAAGAAATAAAAATTAGCAGAGGAGGAAAAGATTGTTGTTCGATCAATCAGCCATCCAACAGCGAAGGAAATTAAATAAATACGTATTATCCTAATTGCAATTTTATCATGATTTTTTTACATATATTTTTATTAATTTGTTTTAATCATTTTGCAAGTTACTGAACTAAATATAATGTAAGTGTAAATAGAATGTGAACTATGATTTCTCTGTCTCAGCAGATCGTCAACATGTTCACGATGACTCTATCAATGTATTGATCTGATATCATCATGTGACCCTTGAGAAACACTTGCAGGAAACACGGGCAACAAGCTGGAACGAGGTCACAAACAAAAATAAAACTTGAGCTGGAATAATTACGATAATTGTAGAAAATCAACAGACAGAAAACCCTCAAAGTAGGAAGTGGAACAAACTCAAATGAATATGATGATCAATAAAAATAAGATTTTTAATACATCAAAAAATCTAAACGGCAATAAATCAGATTCAAATCACTTCATTTTTCCAAAAATGTCCCACAAACAAGGAGTTTTTTAGTCTGAAATGTTTGTCACACACACGAAGGAGAAGTGTAGATTTTACATTTACTTTTAGCTCTTTAATCAAGACTAAAAATAAAATGTTGATAATGATGAAGAAGTTCTGAAATGTCTCGGTGCAACAAAAGACTGGAGTTCACTGGGTGACTCGCAGGAACTCACCCATCTTTAGTGGTATCAGCCACTCCGGCTATAAGCTCCACAGTTTTGGGGTTGTGCTGAGGTTGCGTGTGCAGACCCAAGTAATTCTGCACAAAGTCTCTGGGGGTCATGTAATGCTCTCCATCCTGCACCACGCTGGCGTACTGAGGAGGGGACAGACGCACAGAGCTGTAAACACTGAGGTGTTGATTCATGCTGAAAAACTCTCTTTAGGTTTTGTTTTCAAACTGATCAACGCTTTTCTGTATCTAGTCACACTTAAAATATTTGTTCATCCTTTCACTTGAAAGAGAGCTTTACAGTAAAACATTTAATACGCCTTTTCAAAACAGGAAAATCAACCAATCCAAACCCGGTTTTAAGTTTTCTTTGATGGTTATACTCACAGAGAAGATGAGCTGCTATTAATCCCATTATAAGGTTTGAATTGACATAAAGTTTAACATGACCTTTAAGCTTTGAGTAGCGACTATAGAGTCTCTGAGGCAAAATCTGATCTCAGCTGGGCTTTAAGATGTAAAGTCATTTATAGAGCCTGGATAGGGTTTCAAGTTGGCACCAAGATAGCAGTGGAAGTGGGGCATGAACCGGCAACAGAAAGGCCACACTGATCTGAGCCAAGTCCTGATAAAGAAGGCGAGAGTGTGGGTGGAGACCCCCAACGCCAAGTGTTCTCAGAGCTACAATTCAACACACTCAGCTGAGTTCATGTTTTAAACGGAACAATATTCACTCCAAAGCAATTTATTGCCACGTTTCTCCATCACAATCGTGTATCTATTCACTCTCACAGTAGGACTCGAGTAGTTCTTAATCAAATTATACAAGCAGTCAGAATCAGCTTCCAGTAATTAACTCCCTTCTACCTGAATATGCATCTAAATTATGCGGGCTCATTTCAGCTGAACCATAAGGCCGCTTGCATTATGATCCAAGTCACCAGTTTCTACCTCAAACAAGATGCATTAAGGGTAAACAAACCCGCACACTTGTGAGAGGACTTTTTGAAGGGCAGGAGATAAGAAGTTAATATGGAAATGCATGAAACAACGATGTTTGTACAGAAAAAAAAAACATATCCAAAATTAGATCAAACATTTGGTTTGACCTTTGAGGTATTTACACTAGACGACACCATAGAATTGACTGCAGCAGGTTGACAGACGTCACAAACAAAGAGGTGTTTCTTGAAGGTCAATTTCTACAGTACAAGGTTTTGAATTTTGCACTCTTACCTTAAGAAAAATATCCTTCAGCTCATGGGGGTCGGCTCTTTTCGAGGCTTGCACCTGTAACACACAAATTTGAGTTCCCAATGTAGAAGAAAAGTTGTCAATAAAATACCTAAAGTTTGTTTTTAAAAGAAAAACTCTGCCAAACCCGGATTCCAGTTCATTTGATTTCAGCTTTGATTTTCTTAAATCATTTAAATACAGAATTCATCACATACGAGTCAAACACCAGATAGCTAATTCTACACAATTAAACAAAAGAAACTCAGATACATAAAAATCATCAGAGGAAAGAAATTACAGTTCATTGAGCGAGGCTGGGAGATGCGCCTGTAAGACTGTCAGGATGCAGCGATATAAAACAAATAATAAAAAGGGACTCCGGTGCGTTATATGCGCAACATCTAAACCCGCACATCCGCGACGCAACACGCTCCTCCGCATCCCGCAGCGCAACGCACACAGCCGCGTTACCGCCTTTTAAATTCATTTTACAGATAAGAAATATTGACGGAGTCACCTTGACCGCCATGCTGGATGTGACGTCAGCTGCCGTGGACTAACTAGCGCACGCGCCGGGATTTCTGGACAGCGCGTGAGAGTGACGGGACACTCAAGTTCTCAAGACACTGTTAAATTTAGTGTCAAGTGTCATTCTCTTCCGTATGGAAGCCCATTTCCGCCAATCGGATTTTTAAAATGTGCTCTGAGTATAAATCAATTAATTAATTTAATGAGTTCATAAACTGAAATGAATATTAAAAATGCGCTCAAGCCAACAAGGGAAATGTATTTCACTTTTAGTATAATTATTGGTGTTAATAATGTGGTGTCACAATCTTGTCTCCATAAGGTGAAGAATTGTTGTTAGTTGCTGAAGTCAGAGTAAATACTTTAAACATTCTTCTTTCAGAGGAACAAAATATAACCATTAAAAAATTATTTAGCTACCTATTTTCACGTATATAATAAACATCATCATAAGACTCTTGCTTATTCCCTCTTTCCCTGATGTTGCATTCTTTTAAGTGTGAAGGAATGATACAAACAAATCTCTTTGTTATTATTAAGAATTTCAATAAATCACATGGTATTGATTCATTATTTTGAAAAACCTTTAAGGTCACAAAAAAGAATAACATATGTTTTAAAGGTGAATTACCTCTGCCAAAATGTCATATTCAATTCAATCTCTGGCATAGTTGTTTTCATTGTCAAGTTTTTAATTTAATTTTCAGTACAGGTGGGAATGGAACCAACATCTTTTGTTACACTCTGTTAAATGTTTTTCCAGGAGTTTTGTAATTATCATAGTTTCAACAAACGACTCTCTTTTACGCCATGTTTTAATCTTTCGACTTGGTGCATCTTATTTTGAAAGATTTTTCTTCCACATAGTTAGAGAAAAATAAAGTAGGCTATATTAATTAGATTATTATAAATAAAATGTTATCATTTGCTTCCCAAAAATGAATGCCAAGCTGTTATTTAATGCTTAATTATCTGTGTCTTCTTTCTATTTTTATGCACTATATGAAAAAGTGTAACAGTTTGGTAAAGTTATGATTCTCTCATTTTATTTTTCTTTAAACAGAGGCTCTTTCATTACATCCCAAAAAATGGCATTCTATTTCATCCCAAATGTAAAAATTTAAGTTCAAGGGTTTTTCTGTTATAAATGAACAAATGAACCATATAAAGTTATGTAGACAGTTAAAAAACGACATCCTGTTACAGCGGAAACACGTGACCCGGAAGTGCTTCTGTTTCCGCGGGTCTTTTAGGACAACACAACTCAGCTCAGCACAGGGAGCAGAAATGGCGGGTAAGACGCTTTATGTTGTAATTCATGTATTATTCCGTGTTTACATGAATACATGCCGCCTACTTATAAACGTTAACGCGGTTCCAAACATGCTAGTTTAGCTTGTAATCGCTTTAAACAACTTGTTATATAGAACGAGCTAACGGTCCTTAGCATGAAGCTGAGGGCCTGTGTGCTAATGTTTTCTATCACAGATTGTCACGGTGGTATTTACTGATAGTTGGTAAAACGCGTAAACATAAATGCTATTGTTGCTGAGAACGTGTTAATAAATGGCACTCAGGGTTTAATGTTGATGCTTTGTGTGTTTACTTTGCTCACAGCTGTAAATGAGCATCGAATCATTATTAATCAGGCTGAAGGATTTTCTTTTCTCCAAAATTATCACTGCTGTTTCATCTTTGTAGTGCAGCTCACACTGTGAAAAAAAGTTTGGTGTTACTCCACAACTAAACTGTTATTGCAATGTTTTTATTTTAGTTGTAATCACCAGTGTTATTGAATATATCCTGTGTAATTAGAAAGTGTTTAATAAGTTTGTTCTTTGAGTTGTAACAGAAACTGAAAAGCAACAGACACAAGCAGGAATGAGATGCTCTGGGCTCGTAGTGAAAAAGTTAAAGAAGTGTTTAAGAACACGGTATGTGCTTTATTGTTTCTCACAGGAGTAAATTCTATGGAAAAGAAACTGGCTGAATACAAATCTGACACCAATGAGGCAATTTGTCTGAAGTTGGGTAGGTGTCTTTTCGCTGTGTATGTTATACATGAGTTTGATTAAATCAGTAATTTGCAAAAATATCACTGCACTGAATTTTTCACTGTATTTGTTTGTTCTTTAATCACTCAGTTCGTTTTCCTGAAGATGTCGATGATGATGGCACTACATTCCACCCAGAGTACAGCCACCAGACATTTGGAGACGAGTGAGTCTTTATCCTACGTCTCTCTGTCTGTATTACTATTATGATGCAAAACTTTCTCAGTTTACATCATGTCACAGTCCTCAAATCATCAAATGTCTCACTGCTTGAAGTGAGAGACTTCATTAAAACCTTGCCTATTATAATTAAAATAAGCCTAGTCTCTCTTCACACCATGCACTCACATTTTCAGGCAACTTTTATTTATTAATATTACATCATAGATTACACTTAGCAGGACTGGGCTATATCATCCCTTTTATGGTAATACTGGTACAATGTTTGGGAATAATGATAAAATGAAATATTGCAAAGGGATATGGATGAAACGCTCATGAATAGTGACTTTTGTTTTCATCTGATCATACGCACGTGGATAAGGAAGCATGGCGGCAACAGAGAGGGACAGATGAACCAGAATTGGTTTGCAAAAAGGTGGAATTGGTTTAGTTTTTGCCCATCTGCATACATACAGCAAACAACAAGTTGTTGTAGAACCTGCAAAACGACTGTCATACGACCGCCGTAATGCAGGGAGGAAACATGACAAACTTTATTTATTTATTTTTACTATGTATTTGTTTTTCTGAGTCCTTTGTGAAAGTGAACAATGTGTCTCTGTGTTCCGAAATCAAACAATGTGTTTGTGTGTTTTTATTAAAACCATGAACATGTTTTTTTATTTTAGTGTTACCCTCCGAAAAGTTTTTGAATTGAAATAATTCAGAAGTGACACTGAACATTAACCATTGTTGGCAGTGACACCTGCGTCTGTGGAAGGGCTTTCAGTAACGTCACTTTGCTCTAAATTGTGCTTCCAAATGAGTCAAAGCTAGGATTGGTTATTTTTACGCTTGCTGCAATCAGCTCAAAGGGAACTCTATAATTGGGGCATTAATTATTTCGGCAAGCGTTAATTGCTAGTAAACCTTAATCACACAGTTGCATAATGATGAATCTGTTTTGTCATAAAGAGTTTTTTTATTTCATTATTATATCACAATGCAGCTCAGGGAAACAACTTGCCTAAGTAAATAATTATGTTGTCCAGGTGTACATTAAACAGTTTTTATGCAGAAAGAATAATCAGATGTTTGATATTTTCCAACTGAAATGGATCCTGTTCTGATCTTGAAGTTATATTTTTATTATCACTGTGTTGTGTTTCTCTCACCTGTTTTATCAAGGGCTTTGTAACATGAATAAACTTATTTATTTTACTTAGTTGCCAACTCTTTTGGGTTTTTAATAATCTGAATCCATTTTGTTCCTGCAGTGAAGTTGCGTTTGGATACAAAGGTCTTCAGATCCAGCTGTTCTACACCGCTGGAAACCTGAGCACCCTCTTCAAAGTGAAATATTCCTCAAAAGTTCAGGATACTTTTGACTGTGTTGAGGTGAGTCCTGCATTTCTTTATAGTTTCAGCAAAACAGTTTTAAAAAGTGGTTCCAAAATCTCTGTTTATAATTTTTGTAGGTTTTTTATTCTGTAACTAGATGAGGCACATTGTAGATCATCACTGTGTCATTTACTTTTGGATTTTATATTTTAATGATTTATTTGTTTTTAACACACTTAATAAAAGTTTGTTTTAATAAAAAAGCATTTATAAAACAGCATCTCACTGTTTATTGTCCTCACAGTTTGTTGTTGTTGACATCAGGTGTCTAGTGTTTTAGGATCCGACATCTTTGTATTAATTTTAGTCTAATCCAAAAAATATACTGAGACTTGGACTCATCAGAACTTGGTTCTATCCAGACACAGTTGTTGTATTATCAACCCTGTAGTAAAAATTTGAGTCATGTTACGCAGACGTGGCCCCAGTCTGTCAAGTGGTTCCCCGCCCTGTTCTGCCCTCACTCACAACCAAGACCCCAACACATTTGAGCCGCAGCAGAAGCTAATCCCTGATCCAGAGTTGAGTCCACTGTCTGCTGGAGGTTCCAGCTCGATGAGCCCAACAGGGCCACATTTTAACAAAAAGCAAAGATGTGAACCAAAGCCCCTCAAACCCGAGACCCTCTAGAAATTCTCTAAATAAAAGTAAATAAAGTGCAACACTGGCGGAGACCAACACTTACTCTGAATGAGTCGGACATATTATCTGCAGTGCAAACCAAACTCAGTCCAGTTGTAGAAGAACCCAGTGGCCCTTAGTATTAGTAACAGGACACCACAAAATATACAGTCAAAAACCTTCTCCAAGTTAACAAATCCGTCAAATACTTGGTTCAGCAAACTCTCACGCACCCTCAGGTAGATAAAGATCTGGTCCGGTGTTTCCCGACCAGGACCGCGTTGCTCCTCCTGAATCTAAAGTCGGCTTCTCTTCTCGTGCCCTCCGACGTAAACCTTTCCAGGAACGGTGTTGTTGTTACACATGTTCTGGTCATCGTCTTTAACAAGGTGTTTGGTAACACTACTGCCTTGCAGCAAGTCACTAGTCCAGGCAAGGTAACGTGGTTCCTTGATTTTATTTAATCGCATTATGTTTGGCCCTCAAAATTCAAGTTGCTATCAGGAAAACTGCCTCTGACAACTTCTGGGATCCTTTAGAACTCAATCTACACCACAGATAAGGTGGCAATTCACAAAGAATACTTCAGCTCAACATTACAGTGACGCTCTAGCAAATGTTTTGTGATGTCATCATGCAGGTTTGAGATTAGGGCTGTTCAATTAAACAAATATTGATTTCAATTACCAAACAATCACAATAATAATGCCATTAAAACACTATCATTTAAATTTGTCACATTCAGCTTTTTAAATAGGCTTTTATTTTGACATCTCGTCTGGTTGATTCAGGAGATTTAAATCCGAAGCTGACTTGATTTAACTTCATCAGCTCTGCTGCTTTGGTTACTTGCAAGTTTTCTGGCTGCACGGAGATTCAACAACAATAATTTCCTTAAAAAACACATTTAGCTGTCACCTACTTCAAATTACAGACATGGTTATATCAAAAACACGATTAATATAATTTACAACAGATTCAGATTTTCATTGAAAAGGAAGCACTTTACTCTTCATGGTATAAATTTAGTTTCTTTTTCTCTGATCTGTCGAGCATTTTTAAGTTACTGTTGAACAATTTTAACCTTTTTTAGTTTGTGGGGGTGTAAGCCAAATATCCTTATTTATGTGAAGCAAAACAAGTTGTAATTTTGGTCAACAGAGGGGAGTTTTTCAGTGTGATTGCCTCTAAAACAGTCAGTTTCTCTTTAAGTGGAGTCAATAGCTTTAGGAATGCTGTTTTTTTTTTTCTTCACTAACTCAGAGACCTTAGAGTGATTCTGGAGGATGACATTATGTTTTGTTAGACTAAATCACATCGCAGCACGGTCCTCTCTGCCAGCAGGCTAAATCTATCTACACCTCCCTCTTGGAAGAAAATATGTGAGCTCTAACTTACAGGATTGATTGATTTCTTTTTTTCTGGCTTTTGTGTGACTGAATCAGCAGGAGGAGTAAAGGGACGTGATTGAATATCACATATACATTTAATACCTGGAGTGCAATGTTATTCCAGTTATTGACAGAGAAGATCTACAACTCTGTATTTAATATATCTAAATATAAGGTGGACTGATGGTTTTTTTCTATGGTTGATACTGATCTTTAGAAATCAGTACAGCTGATAGTCTTTCTTAATTTGACCTTTTTTTGTTTGTTTGATGGGAAACTTATGTTAACCTTTATTAAACAGTGGAGGCGCCTCGTCCATTTGTCTAGTATCTGCAGTCAGGTCCATAAATATTGGGACATTGACAGAATTCAAACGTTTATGGTTGTGTACATCACCACAATGGATATGAATGAAATCAAACAGATATTATGTGCTATAACTTCAGACTGTCAGCTTTAATTTGAGGGTATTTACATCCAAATCAGGTGAACGGTGTAGGAATTACAACAGATTGCATATTATGTGCTTCTGAAGGGACCAAAGGTAATGGGACATAATAATAATCATGAATCAAACTTTCTCTGTTTAATACTTGGTTAAAAATCCTTTGCAGTCAATTACAGCCTGGAGTTTGGAACACAGACATCACCTGACGCTGGGTTTCATCCCTGGTGATGCTCTACCAGGCCTCTAGTGCAACTGTCTTCAGTTGTTCTTGGGACATTTTCCCTTCAGTTTTGTCTTCAGCAAGTGAAATGCATGTTCAGTCAGATTCAGGTCAGGTGATTGACGTGGCCATTGCATAACATTCCACTTCTTTGCCTTAAAAAACTCTGTAGTTGTTTTTGCATTGTGCTTTGAGTCGTTGTCCTTCTGCACTGTAAAGCGCCGTCCAATGAGTTTTGAAGCATTTGGCTGAATATGAGCAGATAATAAAACACTTCAGAATTCATTCTGCTGCTTTTGTCGGCAATGACATCATCAATAAATACAAGAGAACCAGTTCCATTAGCAGCCATACGTGTCCACGCCATGACACTACCAGCAGCATGTTTCACTGATGAGGTGATATGTTTAGGATCATGAGCAGTTCTTTTCCTTCTCTATACTCGTCTCTTCCCATCCCTCTGGTACAAGTTGATCTTGGTCTCATCTGTCCGTAGGACGTTGTTCCAGAACTGTGAAGGCTGTATTAGATGACGTTTGGTCTTCCTGTTTTTGAGACTCACCTATGGTTTACATCTTGTGGTATTCACTCTGGTGAAGTCTTCTCTTGATTGTTGACTTTGACACATGCACACCTCCTGGAGAGTGTTCTTCATTTAATCATAGATAACAAAAATCTTACAAAGTCTTTTGCCACGTAAATCACACCGAATAATCTCATGGACATGTCGCTCCAATCATGACCAAACGTCATGACCAGCCTCAGTAATTTTAATATTAACGATTAGTTTGGATAAAAACAGGCGACCTTCAGATTGTTTTAAAGTCGGTTTCCGTGGTTATTAGTGATCAGAGTGAACTCAGTTTGAAGAATCAGGAAGTCTTTATAGCGAGCCAAGCTAACAGCTACACAGACGAGCTTTTCAAGAACAAATTTCTAACATTTGAAGGAACTCAAACCTCCAAAACTTCACAGCACTTCAAGGTGATGCTTTATTGTAAATAATTTAACATTTTCTATGATATTTTATAGACATAAATGAACTGACATCAATTGTTTGGCAGATTTGAATACTTTGTAGAACCTGTCTCTTATACACNGACAGCTCCACCACATAGAACTTGCTTAAACTGCTCCAAAGGTCGAGGTTTATATGTAGATATAGATGTAAACATGTCAGAAAACCTCCCTTTCTTTGAAGATAACGGAGCCATTCCACTTTTTTATGAAGCCAGTGATGAAATTGAGAAGCGATGTCAGAGTGCAGCACTGCTCAGAGTTCACCGCTGACCCCCTGAGTGTTGCTTCACCTTGTTAAGGGTTTGTGTGCAGCTGCTGTAGAGGCAGAGAGCGAGGGGAGCCGGACGGTTCAGGCTTCATCTGAAGAGCGTTTGTCTCTGAGTGCATGTGGACGATTTGTTGTGCAGCTGCCGGGGGATGATGGGAGGCAGAGATGGAGTTGATGCAGCTGCTACATTGATACAGGACTCTGACCGAAACTCACCTTCTCCCCTTTAAATCAACTAAAAACACTCACACTGCTGGAGGTTTTCCCAGAAAACTCAATTAGTACCTCATTTTTTGTTCATATGAAAACACGTTAACGTTTAATAAAACCTTTCAAATAAAGTTTGTACGTGAAGCAGAATTAATATCGAAGGTTTCACAGACCTCAAAGTGGATTAAAGAGACGTAATAATACCAGTGCAACAAATTAGATAGTTTATACTTTCTTTGTATTTATTGTTAGAAATCAAAGCCGTCAACAAACTGCTGCGAAGTTACATTGTTAAGGTACATTCATGGCATCCATTCTGGAAGGCTGTGCAATTTGGTGTCTAGTATGTAGGAGAGTGGTCGGGACAAAGTGACTTGTTTGTCCACGGCCTTTTAAGTGCCGTCCTTGTTCCCCAGAAATG
Source organism: Pachypanchax playfairii (assembly GCA_006937955.1). Taxonomy (NCBI): domain Eukaryota; kingdom Metazoa; phylum Chordata; class Actinopteri; order Cyprinodontiformes; family Aplocheilidae; genus Pachypanchax; species Pachypanchax playfairii. The sequence goes on along the minus strand of SSNP01000002.1, from coordinate 2,014,521 downwards.
TGGCTGAACAATTACAATAGTTAAGAGGCATTCAGCTGCAGGTGCATTACTTCCAGTTAGATATTAGCTGATGTCTGAAAGGGGGGAATTAGCAGTATGTTGTATTAGCCTTTTGTAGTGCATTTTGCTCAGACCTTCTTCATTTCCCAGATTTCAATGTGGAGCAGCGAGGGTCTCTGTGCTTCAGTAATGCCCATCACACATGTAAATGGTGTGAAAGGGCCGCTTAGCAAAGTGTTCTCATGTCAATCCTTGTGGAAATGGATACAATGCAAACATTACAGCTGAACTAACCACACGTTGTGCTGAGTAAAAAGTCTGAGGGTAGGGGCCCCTTTGTCTCTGAGGCTTTTTGAAAACTCCAGGGCCAAATTCATTTGATTGGGTTCACTTGGCAGGATTAGAGGAGAGGCCTCTATTATGGATGCCCCAAAGGTTTGTTAAGCTGAAATCAATTCATAAGATTTTTCTTTTTCCTCAGTGAGAAGTGGAAATGTGTTTATTGTGGCAACTTCATCACATATTCATGGTTTAACCTGGTAGTAGATGTATGGATTTAAGTGGTCTTGTCAGTGGGGGAGGGGGGGATGGAGTCTCTGCTCAGCTGACAGTTTTAATTGCCTAATGGTTTTTCTTTTCAGCAGCTCTAAAACTGAACGCTTTCAGTTTTGATTAAACAAAGAATTTCCTCGACACAGTGTCCTGGTTAGTTTGTTGACATCCGATCTCACTGTTTCCTCCAGCCTGATGATGTCGAAGGGAAGATCCGGGAAATCGTTCCTGCTGGTTTTACCTCCAACACAGATGACTTCATCTCACTGCTGGAGAAGGAGGCCAATTTCAGGCCCTTCGGCACTATGCTTCACTCCTACACGGTCCACAACGAGGAGGCAGGAGAACTCACCTACCAGATCCACAAGGTAAATATATCCTGTATGTGTAAGTCTCATCGACTTGTTCAGATGTTTTTACGTCACTTTAAGGACCTTTTCTGCTGCTCCAGGCGGACATCGCCTGCCCCGGATTCCAAGAGTACCACGAGCGCCTGCAGACCTTCCTCATGTGGTTCATCGAGACGGCCAGTTTCATCAACACAGACGATGATCGTTGGGACTTCTTTCTTGTGTGAGTACCCTCCTTAATTGACACCACCCCACCCCACCTCCACCTCAGCTTTACCCTAAAGCCTTTATTGTGTCATTGAAAAACAAAGCCTCCCTTTGAGGCGCTTGTGACCAATTACCAGGCCAGTTTGATTATGTTTCCTCTGTAGGAGAATTGTTGATCAGGCAAGAGCTTCTTTTGTGCCGAAAGCCCTTTCAGATTTTTCAGGGGCAAGAGCTGAATTGAATGCTGTTGTCTTTTGAAACACTGAACAAGTCTTAACAGTAAAAAGAGCCTCTGCCAGTGTTTTCTTTACTCTGGCACCTATTAATAGTAACAATGGGTAAAATGGACTGAAGTGATTTGGAGGAGCTCAAACCCTCCTCCAAGTCCTTCTCTTCCTCTAAGTTACAGTACTCCAATTAAGTGTATAATGTATTCAGGTTGTAGCAGGTGTACCAATCAGGCCCTGGCTGCTGGAACACGCTGATGCTGTGGGGGGGGGACAGAGCGGCTAAAATGGACACTGCATGGGAGTGTGCCTGTAATTGACCTGTTTGCCTTTGTGTTTTATCTGCAGATTTGAAAAGTACAATAAAGACGGGGAGACTCTCTACGCAACTGTTGGCTACATGACAGTTTATAATTACTACGTGTACCCAGACAAAACCCGACCACGTGTAAGGTAATTGCCAGGGCAGCACGTGCCTTCCCATTCTTTTGTATAAGAAAAGGAGAGGAAAATTATACATTTCTTTATCCCTTTTCCCCAAAAAGCCCAAATTACTGGCTTACATAGCCAGCCATTCAACCAGATTTCATTTCAGGACCAAACGGGGGGGATTTGGATCTGAAAACAACTGTATAGATCAGCTTTTCATGTGATTTGATTAGTTTCATTGATGAATCAGCGTAGCAGCTTTTTTATTTGATGCTTATAATCAAAGACTTTCTGCTTCTACTAAAAAAAACTAAACAAGTAGCTCATACGTGTTTCTCTTTTCGTTTAATTTAACAGCCAAATGCTGATCCTGCCTCCCTTCCAAGGAGAAGGTCATGGCGCTCAGCTCCTGGAGGCCGTTCACAGGTTTTACTGCAGCCTGCCTAAAGTGCAAGACATCACAGGTGAGCACAGAACAATCAGAGCTGTTTGGATCCAGCTTTCATTCGCTGATAGTATTATTGATTTTTCTACACTTTGTTCGTGTAGATGCTAAATTCATTTGCATCTTTCAGAATGTCTTTGATTTATTTTCACTGGATTAAAATCAAGACGGAGTAAAGAAACAGAGTCTGGGGAAACAAATATCTCCCCGATACAAGAGACGTGATGAGCCACGACGTGCATCAGCAGCTCTTTCACAGATCAGCTCGTTGTGGATGTTCATCCGGCCTCGCTCGGTGCAGCCGAATAAAAAGATGGAAACTTTTCAGACGGGTTTTGTTCTGAAAGTCTCAGTGAGAACAAGCGTTGTAGACGGCTGGTGATGTTGCTCATGTTTTGTTGCTGATATGTTCATCCTGCTGAATCCTTTTGCTTTTATATTTGAGTTGGTGATACTTTTGTTTTAATACTGCTAAAGCTTTCTGAAATGAAACTGGAGTTTACGGTACGTCTGTCTGCCGGCGTAAAAAGCTTGGGCCATTTCTAAATATAGAACAAAATGATTTAAATAGATAAAAATAATCACTAAAAACAAAAGGATTTGAACATAATGGTAACGTTAAAACATGTTGCCTTAAGGTTGTTTTAAAGGTTCATTATAAAGTGATTTTTCCTGCCTGCCAGCATACGGGTCTGTTCAGGTCAGAGACTGAAGGTCAGATCCAAAGTGAAGCAGGTTTTGCTGTATTTCAGACCCTTTTCAGGAACATCACAAGCTCTCTAAAGCAGGGTCACCAACATGGAGTCCCAAAAACCACATAGGTCCTGTCCCAATACCCGCACTGCACCCTACGGTCTTCCACGAAGTGCACTTAGCAGAAGGGCATATAAGGGTTTGAAGTGCGTAGTGAACAAGTGCGCACAAATAGCACTATTGGGACAGTGAGCACTACGTTCTTTCTCCATGACAACCAAAATGTTCACTGTTTGCGCTATTTTCACACTAGAAATTATTTTAAAACTCCAGCAAACATTTAGTTTGAGGATAATGAAGAGCAGGAACCAAAGGATGAGACAAAATAAGTGATTAAACTGTTTGTATATTGTGTCCGAAAATACACGTCAGTACCGTAATTAATTAATTATATTTTTTATCAGGTGACACATCTTTCCAACAGAGAATCAATCGATTGTAATTACACATCTAGACAATAAAATAAAGTATTGATTATTTGCAGTCTACACTTGAGAAAACTTTTTTTTGGTCCGAGTGGTTCTGCCATTTCTCCACCCTCTTCTTCTTCTGTCAAAATTCACATGCAGCAATGCATTGTGGGTAATACTCTTCACTGAAGTCTGCACTGATGCGGGCTTTGGCGAAGTGCAGCTCAAGCGTTCGAAAGGGGCGGAGCCAAGGGCACGACTCTCCACTCTTGGAGAATCGGGACACCCTACGCACTTGCGCCCCTCATCAGGAACGTGCATTTCCAGTGCGGGTATTGGGACATTGGGCCATAGTGACCCGTTGACCACAACTCACCAGTCTGTAAAGTGTCATTTTATCCTGCAGCTGCTGTTTAATCACATTCGTGTTCATACAGATTTAAAACCTTGTTTATTTTACAGGAAGTTAAGATACGATACACTTAGATTCTGCTTGTTTTATTGTTTATTTATTGTATTATTCCACCTTCTTTCTACTCATCAGCTGCTGCACAGTGAAACTGCAGCAGGAACATGTTTTTAGATTTAACTCACATGAGTTAGGATGCTGTAAGATGATGCACACCACTACATTTTTATCTCAACTTTCTGGTACACCTTATTACATTACTGTGTAACCATATTTAACATCTGTCTGATTTCGATCTGCATAACTGCAAACGTACATCTAAAACCTGCAGGATCGCGGCCCCCAAGGACCAGGATCAGACACCACCAGCATTGATTAGAATAAATATGTAAAACATATAAAATCGTGTAAAACTTGAAGTTCACATATATTATTTATATATATCTGATCAGTATGAAGAGTTTGCTACAACCACATTAAAAATAAACCCAAATACGGTACCCTCACAGGACATGTAGGAGTTGCACTTTAGGTGCAAGTTCATTGTGTAAATGTTTGTGTCCACTGGTTTATAGTAATATTTGAATCAAATATCTGTGTTTGTGTATTTTCTGATAAGTTACACAGGTCGTAGTTATCTTATAACCAAGTGTCTTCAGTAATTTATCATAATACACCTTCCAAAAAATGTGCGTTCTAGTCCTCCACAGTCTCACCAGCACGGCGGGCGTGTTTGATCGTTTTATTTTTAGTAAAATGAAAAGGCGTTTCAGATTTTTTTTCAGGGAAATTCTCTGCAGATCTTTGAATTAGTGGATGTAATGAGTGTTCACGTGTTTGTTCAGTCCTCATTAGTATTTTTAATATTCAGTTCTAATTCCTGTTGGTCTTTTATATGTTTATTCTCTTTGATAAAGATTTAGCGCTTTAGATTTGTAATGTTTTTCTTTGTTTTTCTTGAATCGAACAAGCTGATTTTTCTGAGCAACATGTTCCGATCTTAAATAATTAGTGTCTGAACGTCGTGTTGTGGTTTGTGTTTGCAGCTGAAGACCCGTCAGAGAACTACGTGAAGCTGAGAGACTACGTCCTGTCCAAGCTTTGCCAAAACCTGCCGTCATTCGCCGCAGACAAGCTGCAGCTCGGCTTCTCAGCTGACATGATCAAAGAGGCGCAAGACAAGCTGAAAATCAACAAGGTACATCAACATGTTTCATGAAGCTTCACTAAACCCAAGATGAACTTTGACCTTTACTCACATATAAACAATAATTATCAATTGTACGTCACACGTATTTAAAACACTTAAATAAGTTCATGTAAACTCAAACGAACCTTGTTTTTATCTTTATGTTCTACATAATTATTATACACATTGTGGTTACAGTAATGTTTGAGGAATAAATCTAGAAACACTAGAGGTGCCAAAATGTGCAACAAAATAATAAATAAGGAAATTATAAACTGTCGTTATTCGTCTTTTGGGTTTTATTTGGAGTTTCCTGAAGGAGATTTCTAAAATTCCAGTGACAGAGAGAGAAATCTGTTTCCTGATACTTTTTTTGAGAAAATATATAAAATATTTTTACGCTAATCATTTTGTTATAAACCCACAATCAGACTTTCAGACAGCGAGAACAGTTTAAAAACGAGGGTTGTAGTCGATTAAAGTCCTGTCCTGCGCAACTATTAGTTGACAAAAAAAGAGAAGAAACGCAACGTTTTGCATTTTGATTGAACATTTATTCAACGCTTGTCATTGAGCGTTTATAAAACAACAATAACAATATCGATAAAACTATAATAATAATACAATTCTTTGAAAATTTAGTGATTTTTTTTTTACTGCAAAGTGAGGAACTCTGGTGACGTCTATAGTGACAATCGCCCAAAACGCTGCTAAACTGCCTGCGTTAAACTGTTACAAAACAGCCTAAATTAAAGCATTAAAGTTATAATAAAACGTAGGCCGATTATATTTAGAATACAGTAACATATATATAACTGCTTATAAAGGAATAAATAACAGAGTAAATCAATGAAAATTTCTTTATTGGTTGAAAAAAAATATTTGAAACAGGTCGACCAATGGCAATGTTAGTCAACCAAGATGGGATCGACTGATTAGTCGACTAAATAACTAAAGTTGACGGCTCTATTAAGAAGTGATGTTCTGGATGATGGTTCTCAGTTAACGATTGGCTTCAGCAGGTTGAAGCTTTACACAAGAATCTCATTGGACCGCGACTGTTTTTGGGTAAATATGCAGATGTTCCCCTGGAATCCCATTCTGACATGTAAAATGGGGCGTATGACATCAAGACTGACCGTCTTATCACAAGAAGCATCAGAGTTCTTCTGATCCCAAAGATGGAACGAGGGCCTCACACCTGTTACTGTTCACGGTGAGACGCTAGCGGTCGCAGCCCAGTGAGATTCATGTTACATTAATCAGAAACTGGTCGTTGGATCTCTGGGAGGATTTCTAAACGTTTGGTATCTTCAGCATGTTGTAGACGTGTTCCATTCATCATGTTAAAGGGGATGAATTTAAATAACACTCAGAATTTATGTCTAATTTTTAATATTTGAAGTTATTTCACATTGTTGTTGTTTCTGCAGAAACACGCGAGGCGAGTGTATGAGATTTTACGCCTGCGAGCGACAGACATGAGCGATGAAGAACAAGCAAGAGTGTATCGGTTAGAGGTGAAGAAGAGGCTCTTTGGACCGTACAGGGTGAGTTTATTATTCCAGCTTCACCTCGACGCTCTGAGTGATTTCCTCATTTATTCAAATAAATGTGAACGTCAGATTGTCTTTAGTGTGGAACATGAATCCAGACTTGGAAAAATCGGGTTGTTTGATTGAGGAAAAGCAAACGCTCACAGCCCAGTTTTGTCTGGATTTATTATGTTACCTTTAAAGCATCAGAAAAAATTGATCTCCAGTTCTGTGGAAATTGATAGATTACGAGTGCGGCGCATTGTTGCAGCCACAATAGGGCGCACCAGGCGTCTGTGGTTCTGCTGCTGCTGGAGCCTTTTTTTTTCTTTTCAGGCATGTCATTAGTCGGGATTTGCATTTCTTTGGAAGGAATCATTTTCTGAACATGCGCTTAAAGCACTTTGCTGTTAGAAGAAAGAGGCTGCAACCTTTCAGAATCCACCTCTTTTTAAAAGCAGAACTCTTTAATCTCTTGTGTTTGATGTTTTCTTGTGCTTTGGGTGAGTTTCACAGCTTGTTTAAAAAAACTGAAACCGTCTTTTCCGAGTTAGAAACTTCCCAACATCCTGTTTCCTCGTGACATTTTCTGTTCAGGCTGCTCAGTGAAACTCGGCATGTCGTCCATTAGAGAGCTCGCTGTCGGCGGGGAAACCGTGGAGACGGTGGCAGGGAAAGATCTGGTGGCCAGATGCAGTGCCCCCCCCCCCTGGAGATTTTAGCATGTAGTTAGATGCATGACATGGATGGTACATTCCTTCTCTCACCGTTCTATGAGAATCTTTCACGTCTGTTTGGAAATATAAAATGATGATATGGTTGTTTGATCCAGATTGTTTTGTAATCTGTATCCGTTTTCGGGTTGCACGTGTTTTTACGCTTCTCTCAGCTGATATGTTGTCGTCTATGTTCAGATACAAACTTTACTTTGTGAACTCTGCCAAGTTTAAAAAGTGCTTTTGTCTGTAAGAGCAGAACATTTAATGTTTGTTGCAGCTTGTCATTCATCACTTCATCCAGCTGTGCTGCACATGCAGCTGTTTGTGTTTAACTTCAAACAGAAACACGATTCTACAAATTAAACTTTGTGTTGTATTAAAAAGATTTCATTGTGTTTAACTAAGATCTTAAAAACACATTTTTATCTTTGTCTCCATGTTTTTCTTTTACATCATAAATTTTTTTTCTTACTTTTTTTTCCACATTATTAAGAAAAACTAATATTTAAATAATATTACAAACAAAATTGTTGTCATTGTCAGTTTATTTCTGTTTTTTATTGGTTTAAGACTTAGAAAACCGTCTAATCTAGTTTAGTTCAGATTTTAAATGTGTTCAAATGTTTTTATGCTGATTCAGCTGTATGTATTTATTTATTTATTTTGCTGCATGTTTTTGGCAGAAAAACCAAAGGGAGCTGGCGAAGATGAAGAAGTGTCTGCGGCCGGAGGAGCTGGTGTCACACATGAGTCAGCTGGATACACAAACTCAGCACGAGGAGCTGGAGAAGAGCTACCAGGTTACCGTGGACGACTACCGGAGAATCCTCGAGAGGTTAGCGTCACAGGCCTGACCCGACGGCAACGCGCCGCCGGACTGAAGCTCAATGTGAACAAAAACCCTCAGCTACATAGACTTTTGCTGCGGATGATTGGTTGAAAACGTTTTACAGAAAAGAAGCTGCGAGATGCCGAAACAGAAAAGGTTGTTCTGTTTTCACCTGGATTTGAATAGAGCAGGTGAATTGTTCTGCCAGAGGGCGTGGCTTCCTGTTTGTCTCAAGTGTTTATCACAAAATGTGAGATTAAATAATTTGTTAATTTCACACTGAATTACAAGTTCTGTCCTGCAGAAAACCAGTTTTTTTTTTCATGATTGACATTTTAAAAAACATCTTGTCAAAAGTTCCTGTTTTTTTTGTTTGTTTGTTTGTTTGTTTTTTTGAAGCGCTTCATGTTAAAATGGAAATAGCAGTTTTGTATGTTTAGAGTTCGTTCTTAAGAAAACTGAATGAAACTGAGTAACAGTGTTTCTTTGTTTACTTTTGGATTTATGTAATAAAAATACAGAAACAAGTGATTCTTCTTCCATCACGTCTGTAACTAAAATAAATTAAAACACAACAAATACAGTCATGAAGGATGAGAAAACAATGCACACATTGTTTAGATCATTCAGCAGGTCTGAGAAATCAGGAGGTTAAACGTAGAATAAACAATCAGATGGGACGAGAGTGGATGCAGTAATCTGAAACTACTTCAACTATAAAAAGGAAAATGTTGACATTGATTCATGAAATAAAGTTAAAATAAAACAAAGTTATAGAAGTTGTTTTCAGAAGAAACGGGAGATTCCAGGATTAACTGGGGCAGAATTTTCTAAATGCCTGAAAGGAAAAAAAAAAAAAAACAGGCCACGATATTTCAGATCCAAAACAAACACCAGGAAGCTGAAGAGAAACCAGCAGCTAAGAAAGATTTTTATTTATTTTAATGAATTATTTCTCTTTAGAGACTATGATTGTTCAGAAAATCCCTCCAAGGCGGCTGCAGACCGGGACGAATCACTGAGCAGAACTTCCTGCACGTTTAGGTGAAACTGAGAAAGAAAAAGATAATTTTCAAGTTCTTCACTCGTCTGTTGATGCAGGAATGATGATGAGGGAACTTCATCCTGGTGGAGGATTTACCTTCTACTGACATTTTGGCTGGAAAGTTTCAGTTTTCTAATTTTAAACTTCTTTTCACAAATTTCAGAGCATTAAATCATCAAAATATGCAGGATTTTATATCAAAACCTCTTTAAATGATTCCATAATATCTGAATCCTTTGACGCAAAATGTAAAGAAATGATTCAAGACTTTTCCAAAAACATTGTTTCTCAAGCTGTTCACATTTCCAATACTTCCTGTATTCTCTTCTTCTATTGTTTCACAGCTAATTTCAGTTTTTGAGATTAAGCAGTTTCTTCATCCTTTGTGGACTTTCTTCTCTCGTCCTTCGTCATCACGCTCCAATGAAACGAACAATCATGTGAAAATACGAGGGGAATCTGTCTAATCAGGGCCGTAAAACAGATCAGTCGACTTAAATATCCCCCCCGAGTAAAACTCAGTGTTTTAAGTAGAGACGTCCTTGTTTCTATCTAAAGATGATCACAATAGCCTGATTAATTCAACCATCAGTTTGTGGGATTATTATTTTTTAGAGATGTAATTTATCCAGGAAGCGTCTCGCAGCTAATGCAACTTGTGATTGGTGCTAATGTTGAGTGTTGAGATTAATGAGCTTTATAGTTTTCAATTGAAAACCCCTTTGTGCTGCCGTGTTGGCCCTGCTTGTGCAGATCACTGTGATGAATATCCATCATACTTTATCATACTTTAGCACATTGTCACTAAATGAAGGCTGCAGGTCAATTTTCAATTTTTACCCCCCCCCTCCACTTGAAACAAGACTAAACCTTGGAACCCTTCACATCTCTAATACACACTGATTGAACACACTCATGGCCACGAGGGGCCTCATCTCACTCTAGTTTTATCTGCTTTTACTGCAACGAGTGCACTTTTTTTTTTTTATTGCACTGCACAAGCTCCACTGACTGACCTGCTAATGGGAAACTGCATTATTGTTCTGAGGGTGATAAAGTTTAGACGTGGGCTCGTTAAACCTTTCAGCAGCCATCATCATTCTTTCCTGCAGTTCGCTCATGCGGCAGCACAAGCTGTCACATATCCGGTGGATAAATTCAATAAGCTGTGTTGGAAATAGTTTGTCTGGAAGATCTGCAGGATTCTGTGTTGTCAGAAGGTTGTAGAAGTCACCTTTTAATGCTAGACAACAAAGGTTTACTCAATTATTCTCCCCGCTTTCGCAAATTGAATCTATTTTCAAGCGTTTTGTCTAGTTGTTTTCTTTAGAGGTGCAATTAGTTTTTTTCTTTCTTTGTCTTCAGACAGACTCAGTCTGTATAAGCTCCACACAAATCAGTCAAAAAAAATTTATTACAAATAGTATTTTAGTATAAATTTGGTTATTTTGATCTTGTTTGGCATGTTTTTTGGTTATGAATTGGCTGTATGTAAAAGAATTAAATATAATTAAGAGTTAAAGTTTACAGCTTTATCACGGCAGGTTTTTAAATGGAATCCTTTTGATAACATTTTAATGGAACGTGTGTAGTAATGAACTGACATGTGCAGGGTGTGATGCTGCGCCGCCTCTCGCCTTCAACCCAGCACCAAAAAGCAGATGTTGATTATTAATGGATGGATGTTAGTCTTTAGTTCAAATAGTTATCATCCTTCTTTTCACAATTATTTTACTGGGATTAAATCAAAATGTACAATTTATTCTAAAAAAAAATATTTTTTTTTTACGTTTTAACATTCACTTTTTTTTAGCCACTTCTTGTTACGATTGTTTCTCACCTCAAACGAGATTCGTGATGGAGTTTCTAAAACGTCTGTGGGGGGTTCTGCGTTTCCTCCTGTGAGTCACAGACATGACATTAATGACACGCCGCTTAAATTTTGAAGATGCAAAAAAAAGAAAGAAATGAGCAAAACAAATGTTCTCTAAAAACAAGAGTCACCACACACACCTGGATCTCAACTGCTTCTCAATTTAGTTTCAGCAGGTCAGAAGTGGAAGACAATTTGAGAGGGGTTGGTGACCAAACTGGGATAAAATCAGGTAATTTGTGAACAAACTGAGACATAATTAAAATTCTTTTTGACTAAACTGTTAAAAGGAATTTAGGAAAATAGACTCTTGTTTATATTTATGTCACATGATTGGCCATATGAAGGAGTTCCAAGAGTCCATGTGATCATAGACCCCCAGGGGTTAATAACAACAGCAGCTGTGATGATCTAGTAATTTTTACCTTTAACATGTAGATCCAACATCGTTTAGGATCCTCAGACAGCTGGAGCTTTGCTTTATCTGGTCCATGTTCAGTGTGGTGCACGCTATGCTAGCAAACCCACATTGAAGACACCTGCATGTTAAACACTTTAGAACATGACTTTACTGTATGTGCACATACAAACCTGTTCAAACGTTCTGATCAGTATTTTAGTGACAGTGTTTCTGTTTTTTTTAATATTCTGTATTCTTTATAAAGATTCAAACTTGGATCAGCGCTGTTAGTTTGTTCCTGCGTATGTTTGAGGATGTTTATCAGGCAGGAAAGTTTAACATCATTTCTTCTGTGGAACAACAACAGTATCAAACTTGACTTGAATATTTGGTTTCACCTGTTGGCATTTGTGCTTGTGTGACTTTGTGGCGCCGACACATCTCCTCACTGAGGCAGACAGTCAGAGAGGTTTGGACCAGAGCCAGGCTGTACTGCTGAACCTGATACCTGTGTGGAGGAGTTCCTGCATCTTATGGCCCACGGGTTCCCAGGAGAGGAAAGTTTGGAGTCCCCCCCCCCCCCTTCATACACCTCTTCCCACCACCATCACTGCTTTTCTTATGATGTATCCATTTCTTTTGTTCTCCTCAGTTAGCCCTGAGCTACCAGGCCTGCCCATCACCGTCAGTAAACCTGGCCAGTTCCCTTTCTTTGCTAAATGAGTCCTCTTTAAGATAATCTCTGACGCGCTGACAGCCAGAACCAAAACAGTGTAAAAGAAACCAAGTTTGACATCTTTTAATTGTGCATCAGAAAAGCACAGATTGTGGTTTCGGGGGGCTGCTCTCAGATCGTGCTGCTGATATGGTAATTTACTTCAGTGAAGGATGTGATGAAAGTGATGCTTCTATATAATATAGTTTGGTAGCAGAAGTCCCCAGAGTCCAGTCGGAGGGTTCCCGTCACTACAAACACAACATTTGTTTCAGTTTGGGTCAGCAAAGGAAATCACAAACACGACTTTCACGACTGTCGGCGTCAAATGACACAATGATTGATTTCTTTTGGGTTGTTTTGGATCATGTTTGGCTTCAAATTAAACGTGCTTTAAAATGGATTTCCATTCAGATAGCGTGAAAATGGATCGGTATGTGTTGGTGCACATAAAGCACCAGATTTTGTTATTGTGATTGACAGCGAGTGAGCAGCTGCGTGACAGGACTTGTTATTTTTCTCGCAAGCGAAGCATGTTTGCAGAATAATCTTCTTCTCCTTTACAGCTTGTTAAATCCGATTATTGAAAGGGCTTAATTCCCTGCATTGTTTTTGTCCTCTTCTTCTTCTGCTGTGCTGTTTTAATTGACTTGAACAAATGCAAATGGCCTCTAGCTTCCTTTTTTTAAGTCATCATGCTACATATAATCACTCTGACTGAAACCTGCTGCGACATTTGGTTTTCATTTGCTCCATGTGCAGTCCTGAAATATGACATTAACAGCATCTACTGGGAAGTTGGTTTAAAATCCACCAAGGACTAATTTTCAGTGTGTGTTTTAACTAAAAATAAGTAATTACAAGACAGAGGAAACATTCACGTGTCAGTGTTATGCCCAGCGTGGAAGATTTAATTGTATCTGTAAAAAAAAAAGACATTTATCATTAACATAGGGCTTTATGTTGTGATCTGCACATGAATGGTCTCCTTGCCTGAGCTGCTGTTTCCTAAAACTGAGGTTCCTTGTCCTGCAGGACCTTGCTGGGTATTAATCTCTTAAATGAGCCATGCTGTTGGAGCTGGATGAACATGTGCTTTGCTTAGATGGAGTTTTCTAATTTGAACTGTCTCATTAAGCTGTAATTGTTGTTATCTGAGGTTGGGACGTGAGGGAAGGGGGGCGAGGGGGTCAGACTGTGATGGTATCAGGGTCGAGGAGACAGGAAGCTTCTGTGTAATCACGTCAGCTCGGAGATCGGGGGCTGAGATCGAGCCGACCGGGACTGAACTCTGCTTGTGTTCTGTGTAGCTGCCTGAGCTCGTTTCACCTGAATCTCTTACTGTTAGAGATTTTATTCAAGTTTAAAATAAAAAGAATTTGAGGTGAATCGTTTAAAGAAACAGGGAGGAAACGTTTACCTTGTAGAGAAGCACAGGTTGTAACACTCGGGTTAAAGACACAGTTCATGTCATTTATAACTTAAAGGAGGGAAAAAAAATCAATACATAAAGATCTTAAAGGCAAAATTCCTGCTATTTATCAAACAGTTGTCTGATTACAAATTAAAAATGTATTTGTCTATCATAATTAATCTAAATCATGTCAAGAATTCTCATTTACAAGATCCTAAATATGAAAGATGCCCATTTGCTTCTTAGATTCAGGCAACTGCAGGTGTGATGTTTACAGGTAAACCATGTGATAGTTTACCCAGATGTTCTAAAGCAGCTGAGTTAGAACAGCTATGCAACTAGAACCATAATTATCTCAAATAATTGCAAGTATTAATTAATTAGTAATTGTGACTAGCCTACTTCTAATCATGCTGGAGTGATTTTTTGTGTTTGTGTGAGCTGCTGAATTGAATCAGGGCTCTTTTCTTTGTGTTTTTTTTGGCACTGATTTCCGTGGGAAGTTGAGAAATCGTTCAAGATTTCGTGCAACTCCACGACTGATAATTCTTACAGTTCAAACACGAGGCGCACTGACGACTAAGCATTGTGCATCGTGTGTGTTGTAAATGAAATGTTAAAGTTGGATTTACTTCATGTGGTGGTCACATACAACATGTGCTCATGGTATCAAAATGAACGAGCTGGAGGGCTAAAACCGGATTTTTTATGTCTGTGATACTGATGTGTCCAAATTGGTTGTTGCTCTTAAAGTAGTACTAAATAACTTTTCCACAGCTGTGTCTCAGACAGCTGTTGCTTGAACCGGTGTTCTGCAGAAATTATGCTACCTGTTGAGATGTGCTACACACAGTGTGCTGTTCTACAGTCTTGACTTCAATAAACAGATTTATTGTTTATTTTTGTTTTTATATTTTCCCATAAATACATTTTACCTATCAAATAAATTCTCCCAGGACAGGAATATTAAATATGATGTTATTTTTACTTTCTTTGCATTGTCAGAGCAACAGGCAAATGTTTGGACACACCCAGAGGAGAAGGACCCAACAATGGCCGCCAAGGACTCAGAGGGCTTTTATATAGAAAATATCAGAGAAGGAGCATAAAAAATATGATTAAATAATTAACAGGACACACTCACCATAAACAAGAATACTGTATAAACTTTTAATGACATTTCATTATGAAATAAGTTGTCATTTCGTACTATGGCAGCATTTTTCTTCAGGGCAGCATAAATCACCAGAACACCACTTCCTGCTGAGACCCGAATTACGGAGGTTATTTAGTCTATTGTAAATCCATCGGGGGGGTCAAGAGTGATGTCTGATATAAAGATGAGCGTGTTTTTTGGTGAGTATCCACTTAGACAAGTTTCAAAACTGTAGCTTAAAGTTTTAAAAGTTATTCAGTGCTGCTTTAAAGCTGATTATAATCGGTGAGTCATTTCTCCTTCATTTCAGACTAGAGTTGTCTTCTACCATCTCTAAACAGCTTCATGAGACTGCAGCAAACCTCCCAGGACGTGGACACAAGAGGGAACATAACCCCGGGTTGAAACCAGCATGTTTGAAACACCATGGAAAAAGACCCATAAAGCTCCACTACTGAAAGAAAAACAAAAATAACAGAATGGACTTTGAACAAAATGCAGGTCGACGAGCTCTAAAGTTCCTGGAAAGAAATCTTTTAGATTGATGAGACAGATTTAGAGCATTTAGAATGAGTTTTGTTTTTAGCTTATTGTGGAAAGCTACCAACAAAGTTATGTGTCTGTACATGATGATAGAAATGAACAAGCTGACTTGTAATTTTATTTTATTGGCTGGCACAAATGTTAGACTTTGCTCAACCTTCCACAGCAAGCAACAATAAAACAATTCAAACCTGCTCCAACCTGACTTATAGTAAAACTTTTAGGGACAAAACTTTCATGAGAATAACTTTATTTTGTCGATTATTGCAGTTTTCTCTGAAAGCATCACAATCTGAAGATGAATGAGTCCCGTGTGGCCGTCTGCGTACCTCTGTGCCACTATCACCAGATTCTCACTCGCTTGTGTTTGTGCAGGCCTGAAAAATAACTGATGTTAGCTTAATTTTAGAAACAACAAAATTAATTTCCACCTTCAAGGTGTTCTAAATTCTGATAAAGATTATTTTTGCGAGGTAACAGTTATGTATAAATGTTTGTGGGGGTGTGAGAACCCTTCAACAGTATGATGAATGCTCAGTAAACTCTAAACAGTCGGAGGATAATGACGGCTGCTTCAACCTCACACACACTAGATGTCACTAACAATATGGCAGTAAAACTCTCCCAGGACGTCTGTTTGAAACACTCCAAAGCTCTTTCTGTGTTTGTTTCAGCTGAAAACAAGCTTACTAAGTAAATAAGAAATTCTGTGCACAGAGACGCTTTGACATTTGCCAGATGCTCAGCCGTAATTAGGGCCAAGTATTCCCCAACGGACGGAGTGTGTGAGAAACCGTGAGGGCACCGCTGGACGACCTGCGAGAGGGAGGAGTTTTAGGTTTGACGCTTTTTATTCACAGCAGAAAACTGTTGGTCCAGTTTTATTAAGAGTTCTGCGTTAGTTCTAGTTCCAGAAAAATGAGTTCATACAGCGGTTATTGGTCTGATTTAACCTGTTGTTAGCGTCTCTGCTGCTTTCCAACAACTAACGTTACTTTTCTGCAGTATGTTTTCAAGTTTGCCACCTCCAACTCATTCATATGTAAAGAAACACACACACCTCCCTCCTCCTCCTCTCTCAGATTGGTGGTGCAGGAAGTGAAAGGAGACCTAAAATCTCCAGCCACCCACCCTGTTCTTCTCCTTGCCCTGCTCTCCCAGGCTGCACTGTGGCTCTGTGTCCTGGCTCCTGTCCAGGTTCTGGGGAGGGTCACGGTTTTTCGTCTGACCCTGGACCAGCATGTTAGATGTTGTTATTATTAGAGCTCTTTGCCCCTCCTTCACCCCTCGGGCGAGCCATCTCAAAGGCAAGAGGAACGGCCAGACTCTGGAGAGGCTCTAGACCTGGAAAACAGCTGCACAGGTTAGAGGCTGCTCGGATCCCCCTGAGGGGTGGTGGGGGTGTTGGTGGAGGAGGGTTCCTGCACCGACTCCCGGCACAATCTCATCATGCACTTTGCACTAAAGCACTGGCCATGTAATGTAAAAGAACAAGGGATCAGTACTGTAGCTACAAGGTTAGAAACATTAGAAATTTGTGAACTACCGAAAAAAAAAGAGATTTTACTTTGATTTGCATTTCTGTGAGTGGTCTGGTGTATCAGATCTGTGGTTCTTATTCCTTTCATCTTATGGCATCTGACTAATACTGTTTTGGTTGGTAAGCTTTTTAGAAACCGTGATTTAGATATCCGTGATTCTCATATACCACGAAATAAACATACAGAAAAGATATAAAAGAAAAGAAAAGGGGAAACAAAATGAGTCAAGATGACTAAATTAGTCATAAGGCAACAATAAACAGACATATAATGATCACAAGAACAAAAGTACAAAAAAAAACCTCCTCACAAACACTTGCAAAAGATCAAATGAATAAAAACATTATTTAAAAAAAAACATCCGGCAAAAGAAAGTGAATCAAAATGAGAGATAAAACAGACCCCGAAAGCTCATGAAACAATCACCAAGAGCGTTAAATGATCAAATGATAAAGAGATGTGGACGCAGACAAAACATCTGCATCAGAAGCAGCTGGAAACACAAAGTTATGACCTTTGTTGAACCTTGTGATTGTGAAAATCAGCCAGGAGGACTGTTGTGGTTGTTCAAATTTTTATGATGAATTGCTCGTTTTGCTAAAACATATACAAATCTGGTGGTTTGTTTCATTAACGTCTCATATTTTTCCTGATATCTGAATACCGGATGTGTTGTGTTGTTACTGAACAGGTGCCGCTCTGTGTTTGGACTCAGTCAACTAGATCCATTCTGTTTCATGCAGACAGACTGAAATCAGTTGCTTTGTAAATGGATTAAAGTTCCAAGAGGCAAAAAAGGTATTTAACAGACTGCCCTCCTTCTCTGCCATCTTAATTCTGCCTATTCTTGGCAGGTCTGGAGGAAGGAGGTGGGGGGGGTGCTTCTAACTGTGTAAATAGCTCTGGAAATTGCGTGTGGCCTTTGACTGTCTCTGTAATTGCGAGCCTCTTGCAGTATTTTGCTTGGCAGTCTGAGAGGTTAACCCCTGAGGGCTGGAGGCCTGGAGCTCTCCGTCTGACTGGCAGAGGGCTCCTCAAAGCCCCACTTGTTCACCTCCAAGCCCCGGCAGTCCTAAGCCACCGCTGATCCTCTTCAGGATGAGGTTGGAGGGAGAGTGGGAGGCTGCAGCATTCAGCCGTGGCTGAAGCTCTGCAGGTCGAACGCAGACGCACCTGGACGATCAGTGGCGTCTCCATCTTTGTCGTCTCTGTTGGATACAGAATGGAAACAATTAAATGGAGCTGATGAAATCACAAATTATGAGCTCTTTTAATTGTGCGCAGAAGTACGTTTGCTCTCAGTTTGAATCCGTCAAATAGGCACTTCATAAATTTGTGCACTTGAGTCGAAATTGATCGCTAATTTACAAAAAAAATGGACAAAATGTGTTTAAAAACCTTGAACATAGTAGAAAAATAACAACCATCTGCATGAATACAGTCAAAAATAGTCATGTTGAATTGACTTCATCTTAAATCTTCACATTTGAAGCTTTTTATATCTGCAGCCTTCATCTCAGAAGACGTCAGGGGTCATGTTGTTAAAGGCGGAGTCTATAACCCGTCTGCTGTGATGGATGGTGTTGCTGTTTGAAACGATCGGTGAAGATTCAGCCTCTTTTAGAGAAACCAGAGAAAAGATAACATATGCCGTTTGCCTCCTCGGATTCCCACATTGTTCTCGGTGACGCAGCTCCCCCAGAGCCTCGACAGCGACTCGCTGCTCACCAGACAAGCAGAAAAAGAAATATCAAGACACAAAGGCTCTTTATGTAACGCTGTCAAGTTGCATTGATTTTTTTTTTCTATATATTTGACAGACAACATAAAATCGTTGCTTTGTGTCACGTCAAGAAAGGATTTGGAGATTGCATCGGTTCTGTCAGTATCACCGAGCTCTCTGCTAGAAATCTTTCTTTGGCTGAATTTTGTATTGAGGCATTGAGCATATGCTATTTATTTGTGGTTGTTGCCTTTAAACAGTAACAGATACACAAATTGTTCCACTGAATGTCACTCTCAAATCAGAGTTAGTCTGAGAAGTTTACAAAGCTGAACATTATACGGTATCAGGGGTCTGATGAATTGATTCAAAATGATGTTTTAGACCTTTTTAAATGGATTTTTGTGGAAAAATTGAGAACAATTAATATCTCACACCGTGTAGATCTTTGAATGACCTTAGATTGAGGAGAAAAAGACTCATTCTGCTCTGCTGGTCCAAACGTGATCGAATTTCATCTGTATAACGTCATGTCCAACTCTAATTTTATTAAGTTTTATATGAACATTCTATCAGGAATATTGGGATATTCCAGTGGGAAATTCCACAGGGTCATCCCAGAGGTACTACTGCCACGTGTTGCTATTAGCACCTGCAAATAAATTATTTGCAGTTAATTGTGTTATAATAAAAAGGTTAAAAAGTCTCATTAAATGAATTCTTGTGAGATCTTTGAGATTATTCCAGCATTCACTTAAATTACCAGTTATTTGTTTAAAAATACCTGTAATTCACTTTAGTCTTGGTCCAATCAGCTGTTTGCGCTGATGTCAACAGAAAACTACCCACAACAGTTAAAATATGTAATTGTTCATAACCTTCCACACAGACCTCACCTCAAATATTCTGATGTTTAAAGTCTTGAAGCAGCATTTCGATGCATGTTGGTCTCTGAGACTGATAAAAGACAATCAGCAGCTGTGTAATCAGACCCCACTCTGACCCTACCTGTCCAGACGTTCCTCCAAACCCTCCATCATGGCAGAGTGTCACACACACGCTGATGAACAGCTCTGGACACGTGCAGCTCCTGAGCTGACTCGACCTACAGACTGATTTACTGAGGATCAGCTGCAGCTCACCACAGTGGAGACTTACAGGGAATACAGTGGATCATTATTTTACTTTAACATCCATCAGACCTTTATTTAAACTCAAACTGATTTATTTTGAACCTGCTGAGCAGGAAAGACAAACTACAGGAACATCATCAGAAGCTCGCTTAGCACAGATCTGAGATACTCTGGACTGATGCGTTTCAGCTCGCGGCTTTCATCAGGGGTCGTCATAAAACATCCAACTTAAATGTAATTAATGGAGCTGTTTCCTAGAAGTGCAGCTGCATTGTTGAGTTAGAATATTTGAAGAAATCCTTTGGATTTACAGATAAAAATAAAATAAATTCAAGAAGAGTGTCTGTGTTTTTATCACCAAATTGCAGCCAATAAAAGAGTTTTCCCTTTTATTTACCCGAAATTGAAAAAGCTTTAGAAGAATTTGTTACTGATGATTTAAAATCTGATCTAAAAGTGAATTTTAGGAAAAAGCAGCACCTGTTCGGCCTTCACACTTCAGGAGGTGACTGGTTCGGAAATACTAAAAAGAATAATAATTTTTTTCAGTTTTTAAAGAGAAACAGTGAGGAAGTGGTTTATTTATCCAACAGGAAGTAAAATCAGTTCATCCAGCCAATCAGATGAAGGCAAAGTTACTTTTTTATTTTTATGTGATTTAGTTTCTAAAAAAGCTTGAATGATTGTCAGGAATTAACCAGGTTTATTCAACCTCCTAAACTGTAACTATTTTGTAAAAGTTTTCTAAAAATGGTTCCTGCTTATTAAAATGAGCTGCTGCTGTTTTTAATTATAAACAACCGGTTCATCCAGATGTTTGTATTTAAAGGTCTTTTTTGTGACTAAGAATCATTTTGGTTCCCATCTTTCCTAATTTATTAGCTAAATGCAAATTATTGTTTTACAATAATTGTTATTATCCTAGAATGTTTATACAGAAGCACTTTGAACGACTTCAGTTTGGAGAAATAGAGTTGAAGTTATAAATAGTATTTTCAGATTGTATGTGAGCTGATGTCGTTTGCCTGATGACTGAATGTGACACGGTGGATGAGGCGGCCCGTGTCGGACTCGCAGACCCTCTGTGGTTCCTGTTGAGAACACTAAGCTCTGTAGTTGCTCTCCTCTTGTGGAACACAACAGCCTCTCCAGCTCAGGTTTGGAGTGGGGCTCCCTGCAGCTGCTGTCTCTGAGGCTGATTAGTGCGATGATGAGCGAATGAGGGCCGGGGGAGCTGCTGACACACACACACACACACACACACACACACACACACACACACACACACTCAGTGAAAGGGTTAAGCAGTCGGTTAGGGAGGAGACCTGCTCTGTGTCCAGGATGTAGAGTGCTGCAGTGTGATGGTGTGCTGTTACTCTGCGTGAGGCCTCTGCTCCACTTGGGTTCTGATTGGGCCTGTAAGATCACAGTCACCCCCCTCCTTTACTCCCCCCCCTCCTTCTCCTCCCTCAGGGTTTCTCTCCCCACATCCTCCCTGTTGATTATCACCACTGCCAGAGCTGACTCTTGCACTCCAGCTGCTGTCCACACTCTGGCTCTGGGGCTAATTTATCCAGGCTGCATGGAGGGAGAAAACTTTCTCACACGGTTCGGAGAAGAAAAACTGCTTCACTCTGAAGCTTTAACTCGCTTCTTCTTTGCAGAAACTGCCACGGCTGCTTGCATTTCTGTCCCCGATGGAGTTTCAACAAGATCCAGAGCTGCAAATGTTCTAAACAAGGTCTCAGTCTCATTTAATTTGACACAGTTTATCAATGCAGACCAGCATGTGTTGGTCTCTGCAGGTGTTTCCTCTGAGCAGAGTTGGGTCAAAGTGCTGCCTTCACCATTCAGAAGGTGACTCTCAGCAGTCATTTTCAATATGAAACTCAACTCCTAAGCTCTTAATGTGAAACATTCAGCATCTCACCAGCTACTGTACGTAGAACTGCCTCCTTTATGGCGCCACAGTGAATAAAAAAGATGCTAAATATTTTATTTTTGCAGGAAAAGAAATGGAGTTTCATCCTGAATCGCTTCCACTTCTCTATTGGAATACATTAAGTTATTGTTATTCGATTGGAGTGTCGACTGAATAATTCTGTCAAACATTGTCATAAGACAGTGCTGCGAAAACATCAATTTGATTTGGTGAGGCGGCGAGGGAGAGAAATACAGCAATTGACCAGTCAAAGAAGTGACTTTAAAACATTATAAAAGAGGTGGATCTCACAGGAGACAGGAATCAAAATAAAGATTGTGACAAAAACAGAAAATCTGAATTTGAAAGTGACTTGTCAAATTCTAAATGACAAATTTTGACTTTTAAAATACAGTTTATACTCATCGTGTAAAACATTTGGAGTTACTTTTGTATTTAAATCCATGTGACAGCCAACAATTTAAACAAAATGCAGTGTATAAACATCAGAACTCTCCTTTGCTTTGGACTATGTTCACCTGGACACGCGCCAGCAGATCTACAAGTCGTCTTTCTACTGAGTCTGTGTCAAAACGGCATCATGTGAGTGGCGTCTGTCAGCCTGCAGGGCTCCAGTGTCTCTCTGGTCACACAATTGGACATCGAGGCTTGCCTCCCCCGTTGGTCCGTCGTGGTAAATGAGAGCATTGTGACTCTCGTCTTCATGTACAGTTTCTTTTTTCTTTCTTTTCCTTCTTGCAGTTCACGTTGACCCCAGACTACATGACGACAGGCGTTGTATCTGAAATTAAAGATGAGCTAAAGGGTTATTTCTTCCCCAGCAGCATGCAGAGAAGGTGTGCATAAATATGTGCACTGCAGTGAAAAGTATTTACCCCGTGACAGATTTCTTCTGTTTTTTGTTTTTTAAATTGGCAAACAGATTTTTAAATCAGACAAAGAAAGATAACTTGAATAAATACAAAAATGCAGTTTTCCAAATCATGATTTTATTTACTAAGAGACAAAAAAAGATTTATAAACCAAGATGAACCTGTGTAAAAAAAAATTAACTGCTCCCTCTTCATGAACAGAAGCGAAATAAAGTCATTAACATCTGTCAAAAAGTTACTAATTTATTTTAAAATCTTTGGGACTCTATTCATAAATGGAGAAAACACTGAAGAGTGACGAATCTTCCCAGGAGGAAACAGCTGAATTACTCCGAGATCTCGACAACTCGTTCAACAGGTCAGAGAAAAATCCAGAACAAGAGAGTTTCAAAGTCAAAAGCACTTCTGATTTAAAAAGAACACAAAGATTTTGGGGAAAATGTTCTGTGAACTGACGAAAGTGGATCTTTTTAGAATGTGTGTCGGCTGATGTGAAACAAACATTTCAGATAAAGAACATGATGCTGGCAGTGAAACACGGTTGTGGTAGTGTGATGATTTGTTGCTTTGGATAAGTTGATGTAATTAATGGAACCGAGAACCAGAAAGTCCTGAGGAGACTGTCCAGCTTTCACTTCATGACCTTGAGCTCACGTTCACTCAGGTTTTGCAGCAAGTCGTGAGTTTATGTTCAAGTAAACTTAAAAGTGTCCGAAAAGATGTGAAAGACTCGTCACCAGTTATAACAAACACGGGATTGCAGCACAACATTTTTCACACAGGATTATGTTGGTTTGGAACCCCCCCCCCCAAAAAAAAACAGAAGAAGACAAACATTTTCACATAAAAAATAATTTGATCACATTTATGCCCAGACATTGAGTTTAATTATAACATTAAACTGTAATCTGATGCCACTTTTTATACTTGTAAACAACTGACATGATGATTCATGCATCATCCACATGATTTTAAAATAAATTGAATGAGTGACATGGTACTTGACAGTTTTTTTTGGAAACCCATCGTTGTTGTTATGAAATGCACGGTTTGCAGGCAAATACAGATATCTGTGAATAATCTACACACTCATTCACAGTTAGATTTTCTTTTCAATGTTTTCTCCATTTCTTAATATATAGATTTTTAAAATTCTAGTATTTTAAGTTGCATTCATAATAAAAAAAAGGGGATGATATTATGATACTGCTCTTTGGTTGAGACGTTGCCCTACATGCATTTCCTACAACATTTTGTTGTAGTTATCGTTCGTTATCCTGCAAACTGAACACACACAGATAACATCTTGGTCTCTGATGGCGATTAAAAGCAAATTAAGTGAAATTATGTCTAATTTTGTGTTGTCTGCTGTATGCAGTGTTTATTTTGAGCTGGGTTCCATGGAAACTCCCAGTTTTTAATTGCACCAGATGCTTATTTTAGTCGGACTTTCCAGTGAATAATAAAAGAAGTAAATGCTGACAACAATGCGTGCCAGTGTGGTTGTTTCTGCCTCCGCGTTCACTGATGTGTTGCACGGATAAATAATTCAAACAGGTCACGCTTTGATCCTCTGGTGCAGCGTCTCAGACGGGCCGGCAGTGGCAGGAAAACCAGTAGATTGAAAACGAGGAATGCATCGAGGGGTGTGCTGTTTACTTGAAGCATGGGCAGCTGGTTAGCCAGCCCTCTGACGTTTTTCTTTTTTTTTTTTAACACCCCCTCCCCTCCTTTTCAATTCCAGCCAGACCCCAGGCCCGGCTACTAACTGAGGGCTGGAATATTGTGCACTGGGGATCAATGCAACCCTGAGTGAAATGTCAACTGTGGCCCTGCAAAGTGTCAGACTGTGAGGGAGTTGTAATGGCTATTGATCCACTGTGCGCTTAATGCAGAGCTGCCCTGCCACGAACCGAGCCAGCTGCAGCCGAAAGATATGTATGAGATGAGCTAAAACTGAGAAAATAGAAAAGAAAGAGCCCACAGTTTCACCCCCCTCCCTCCCTCTCTCCTTCCATCCCTCCCTCTCTGGCTGCAGATTGATCTTCCTCTTCCTGCTGATTCTAACTGGGGTCTGTCATTATTTTACTCTGTCATTAGGGGCTCCATTGACAGCCTTGGCCTGTCTGTGCCACTCTATTGAGACAGCAACACTTTTCCCATGCAGCGTTCCCTACATTTATTAAAGTCTCTGACAGCCTCGTCTTTCTTCGTAGATGGCTGAGCTTCAGGTTGTGATGCAGCAGTGTAATTGAAGGACGAGTCTGTCTGTTCCTGGCTTGTAATATCTGCGAGGTACAGCTGTAGGTCAGGCTGGTTTACATCAGACTGCTGGTTATGAAGAACAGAATCAGACCACCTCCGACTACGGGTCAGTGTCTGTGCTGTGAGAGGCAACAGTATAGACCTCACAGTTACGCCTTCATCTGTGAATCATGTGTGAGACTTTTTCTTTTCTTTTCTTTTCTTTTCTTTTCTTTTCTTTTCTTTTCTTTTCTTTTCTTTTCTTTTCTTTTCTTTTCTTTTCTTTTCTTTTCTTTTCTTTTCAATCTTTTTAGTTGGAAAGTTGGGAATTTGTGGAGTTTTAGTATCTGTTATTTAAAAGTTTATTTTCCTAAATTAAATTAACTAAAGGTCAATATGAATCTGATTCTGAGATAAAACAAAACTTAATATTAGTATTTCATTAAATTCTCTTCATTCTTCATATTAATAGAAAACAAACAATAAAACATATTGAATTAATTTAAAGCTCCAATTAAAGTAACTGAGTTATTAATCCATGCCATTAAAACTAAAATAAGGATTCATTTTATTACATTTTTGTTTTAAATGACAAAATTAAATCATTTACAGTTAAATTCAGATCCTATTTACTTCTTCTTCAATTGCTGCAGAAACCAAGAGAAAATGTGCATTTTTATTGGGATGAAGTTGTTTTCAAACTGTTTTGATCTGCTTCATGCACCGCAACACGTTATGGGACAGAGGAGAGTCTAAAATGTGGTTATTTAAAGAAAATCGAATGGATTTTTCGTAAAATATCTCCAAACTCCTTTTGAGAGAATCTATTAACCTGGAATGTAAAATTAAGGTGCGTTACTTTGTCTTTAAACCTCGTGTTTGTCCACTCAGGATTTTTTTAATGAAACACACGACAGTTCATCAAATCTTTCATGAGCTGTTACTTGTTCATATAGAATCCTGACGAATGAAATAAATGATCAGTGCAGAGTGAAAGAAAGTTAAAATCTTTCACTGTCATCCTTCAGCTACCCCCCCAAATAAATAAATAAATAAATAAACATCTCCTGTTTCTTTTCATCCTCTGAATAATTTTCCAGCTTGCTGCTGTCAGTGTAAATAAACTTGTTTGCAAGAAAAATAAATTGTTTGTGCTGAAAAATTACAGCAGGGATTCGAAAAGGGAATAAATAAACTCAGTCTACGCCTGCATGCTTCAGGTGACCGAACGCTTTAGATATTCCACCATCTTTCTGTGTAGAAACTGAATGTGAAAGAGTCTGAGAGACGCAGCCCAAACAGCTTTCTCACAGTCTTTACATAACCTTCATTTCTGATCATATGATTATTGTTTTGCTGTGTTCGCTGCTCCCGGATTTTTACTGTAGGGATCTGACAACTTGAAAACATTTCAGGAGGCTGTCAGGAAGTTCACAGTCGGGGGCTCTGAATTCAGATTGGGGGTTTTTTAGACTTATTTGTGTGTGAGTGTGTGTTTGTTGGTTGCACAGAAAGAGATGCCGAGTTTTGGCTCTTTTTAGGGACCAAGCTGCTTCTCTGTGTTACAAAGAGGCATAATCGAGTAGGACCAGGGGGTCTTGGGATGTTGTGGCACGGTGTCAATGGGGCGGATGTCGTGGGGCGGGGGGTCAAAATTTGTGACGTAGACTCATCATTTCAGTTTGAAACAAGTATTTGAGCTGTGAGGTTGTAATGTTGCTCAGCCTGTTTGAAATGACTCATTCTGGTGGGGGGGTTAACTAACTGAGGGTGGAAAAGTCTAAACACAATTTAACCATTAACTCATAAAATTAAAGCTTTAAACACAAGAACATATTGAATTTTGGCACCAAAGAATTTCAATTTACAAGAAACTGTCTTCTTCTTCTCACGTAATTCAATTCACGTCTTAAGATTTCATCGGTCTTCCACTGAGACAAAATTGGAATTTTAATGCATTTCCGAGTGTTTTCACCCCCGATGGAGCCGCTGATGGACAGAGAGATGTCATATTTACAGTGGAACTCTGTAATGGTTTAATGTACTCCACAATACTGTCATCTCCCAAGTTCTCTGGAATAAAAACGTGCTGTTGAACATGAAAGAAAAGCAAAGAAGAAAATTATTCCTCGGGCTTTCTATCAAGCATCTCTCTGCATTCATGGCAAAGTCTAAAAGGGCATGTCAGTCTTGCTGCCTCGGAGAGAGATAATTATCCTTTTCCTGTCAGGGAACAACAAATGATAGCCAACTATGGGGGTGCACTTTCAGGAGATGAAATTTGTCAATAGGAAGAAGGAGGTTTAATTTCTGGCAGCTGCACATCTACCTTTATCATGTTTTTCAGTCTTTTTTTAGTGGTCATTTGTTGTTTTCTCTCTCTCTCTCTCTCTCTCTCTCTTCACGAGGACAAGCGCAGTGCCGTGCTGTTTGTTTATGTCTCTGAGCTTCTGAGGGGGTATTTATGTGCCCTGCATTAACATACCTATTTATAGTCCTTCACTTTCTTACAGTCATCTTTTTTTTTTTCTGTTGTGACCATTTCACAGATTATATATTGTCCAAGTAATTTCCCTTTCAGCATCTGTGTTTTTTACCTTTCAGAGAAAGCAGTGAATGGAAGGAAAATTATCACAATTACTCATATAATTGAACCGTCTTTGTAGCAAGTGCGGCTGCAGTAGCCCCTTTTTTCCATCAGCCAAAATGGTTTCATTATATGGGTTTTTCATATTCCCTGACACGGGGCTCCGCTGAGGGCCTGGCGCGTGGATGAGATGCAGGATGAACAGAGCGAATCATTAAGGTCACAGTAGGAATAATTATCCCAGCTATGGAAAGAGCATCTACAGCCTTTTTTCTCCCGCGGCACAAATGCAACGTCCACGGCTTTTAGTCACAAAGAACTTTGTTACAAATGGAGCTTCCACCTTCTACTTATACAAAGAAGAGAGGGGGAGAGCAAGACTTGTATCAACATGACAATTTTCCATCATTAAGACTAATGACAGGCACAGACTGTGGGGATCAAGGGGAGTACAAAAAAGGAGAGGCGCATTCAGGTGTTGGCTGAGTGCTGACCTCCTTCCTGTCTTTGTTGGAGACTTAACTCTTAACAAAAACTAAAAAGGGTTTCAGACTAAAGGCGCAGTGGCAGCTGAACGTCAAGCAGCCCCGCTCTCCATGGGCAAATGACTTAATTGCCAAATTTGCATGTTTTCCATTTGCTGGGGAATTAATTCAATAAGACCTACATGTAAAGATGTTTAATCAGTCATTGTTTTGGTGAAATAACTTCTATTATTCCAACAGCTTTCTTGCATCACTCTGCAAACGGATACTTTATGCGTTTTTTGACTTATCTATAAATTCATTTGGGGATTTAGTGAAAACTCTTTGATCTGCACTTTACAGGTGGGATGTTGAAACATGCAGCAGGTATGAGACATCATTGTGACACTAGTTTCTTTTACAGTTTAGTTGAATTAAGTAAAAGCCATATTTTTCTAAGTCCTTTCTCCCCAGCCTTCACTCAGGTAATTGGTCATTTTGCAGCCAATTTTGGGCAGCTTGGATGCTTGCTGCCATGGCCTGACCCCTGCTGCTGCTGTAATGGGGACAGCGTTTCTACCAGTTCACTGGGGGCTCTTTCCACACCGTGACCCCTGCTGAGGAGAGAGAACCTCTGAACGCTGAAATGGAAAAGGGAGTTGAAATGTGACTTTGAAGTTTTTGTTTGTTTGTTTAAAGCCTAAAAGTCAGACAGTATTAATCAATATAATCATAGTTTTAAACATTTATACAGAAAGTTTGGGAAATTCAGAAAATATGTTCTTTTTTTTTTAATGTTAGCTGCATTACTTAAAAACACATGAATAGGCAGAATAAAAAAACTGGTGCTCTTGGGTTCAGAGCTCTGGGTAATGGTTTTGTCTGAAGAGCAACAAGCACATTTGGACCTCCAGCAGCCTGATGGTGAAGAGGAGCAGGAGTTCTGGGTGTCATTAAGCCCTAAAAACAAACAAAACAATCATTAGCATCCTGCAAAAAATTACACAATTTTATAATTTTATTACCTGTGTAAATTAGTTTTTTCAGTTTTTTTTAATGCAAAAGTATATTCACTTTTTAATTATGGTATTTGAACTAATTAAGATATTTTAAAGCTGCTTTTGATCATTTTTTTACCACTAATTATTTTAGGTCCATGAAGTTCTAATAAATTTCAGGAGATTAGCTACTTTATATTAATTCAGTCAGAGATTAAAATGAAAAAATAAAATGAAAAAGATATAATATCCATAGTCAAAGCATCCAACTTAAAAATAAAAACAAGAATGAATTATTTTACCTAAAAGATTTTTTCTACATTTTACACAAACTTATATCTGAAACCTGATTTAATTTTCTCCTCGTGACCTTTGAGAGCCTTTTGAACACGCGACAGATTAACCAATGCAACAGTTTTGTCCCTCAGATCTTGTTACTCACTTTTTCTGTTTACCCATAACTCAGCCAACAAAATCCATTCGCGTTTTGATGCCACACTGAACATGAAAACTAGACGCTGTATTGAGTTAATTGTGGCGCATCTAGTTTGCGTTCATTGATGCCGCAAATTACAGCATGGCAGCGAGAAGCAACGCCAAGACTTGAAGGAGAACAAAAGATCATTTTACTTATTTGATCCATTTTCAAAGGGCCAAATCCAACTGTTCTCACCAAATTCCCATCAGGACTCACACAATGTCCATTCAAAGAAATAATCGCATTTATTTTTAATTTTTTAAAATAAACATGATAATATTTGAGACATTTATGCTGCTTTATGTTTGACAGCGTGACAAAAATATGACAGAATGAAGGTAATTTAATTCAAATTTGAATCGTAAATGTTCAATTTGATCAAATATAATTAAAAACCATAAACGCAGAAAATAATATAGGATGTAGTCGCATGCGCACGCACGCACTTCACATTTATTTTCATCTGCAGTGACTGTAATTAATCGCCGTCTCGGATGCAGATTGCGCAGCGCGCATGTGCGCGGAGCTGCGCCTCCACACACACAGTTCAGCCTTGCACCGCGGTCGGGATCATATTTAGTGGTTGTTAATATGTGGCTTTTGGTGTGGCAGCTGAGAAGGGCTTCCTATCACCGGACTGAAATGAAGTCAGTGACATGTTGCCCCCCCCCACACCCTTTCCTCTCCGTCTGTCTCTCCACCTCTGCACTAACCCTCAGGTGAAGAGCAGCAGGTGTTAAAACACCCTCAGCCACAGAGCTACTCACTCCTAATGAGTCCTGCCTCCGCGCGCTCCAGCCATGCATGGAGGACTTTATTTTTAGTGTGGCTAGTTAAGAGAGTCCTGCAGCAGGAAGCGCTGCTGTGGCCTGCGCTGCCCTCCTCCAATTATTAACGACACTGGTATTATTATCACGTGTCTGCTTCGTCCTAATGACACAGATGCGGCTCGAGAAAATCCCTTTAGTGTTATTAGATTATTACTGTACACGTTTGAGAAACGTTTTGCATAAAAACTTTGTATTTATTTCGGTTAAGTCTCTCCTGCTCATGAAAACCTCTCCTAGGATATTTTTTGCTATTATTAGCGACCCACTTCTGCTATTATTTTACATGCTTTTTCAAATTCCGCCTCTATTCCGTTAATGGTTTTGCTCACAGCCGTCTGTAGATACTATAATCGTGGGAAAATAATGACAGTTATCAGTCGCACCCACCAAGTACCCATAAAAAATCTGTCCTCTGTTCTGGAAGATGATAATTATTGGTTGTACTGCCATTATCATTGTCGTTGTTGATAGAGGAAATCTTGAGGCATTTTTTCGAAAGTAATTCCAGAGAAATCACTTCAAATTGGCCTATTTTAAGGGGGGGACAAGGGACCAGCTTTCTCGCTATAGCCTAATATTTCACAGAAATCTTTAAATCCAGGCATCCGCAGCCGCCAGGCACATTGTGGCACACACATGCCGTGATGTCAGCCGCCAGCATTTTTCATAACAACGTTCTGCAAACTTGCAAGTGCAGTTTTCACTTCAATTATGCAATTACTCTGATAATCACAGTGAGGGAATTTAACTGCCTTTAATTTGTTCTTCAGGTGGAGATGATGGAGGGACTGCGGATGGAGCAGCTCGGTTGTGTTCCTGCTCTGCACAGAATCCAGAAGAGATGCAGTCTGCAAATGACTCCCCAGAACCTGAAGACAACCCGGATACTTTCTTCTGCTTTTCAAAAGGGGGGCATCCTGCAGGGGTTGTTTGACCTCGGATGGCGCGGAGTTCTTCTGCATCACGTAATTATTTTATCACTATCAGTTTGTTTTTTTATTTTGTTCGAGGTTAGTTTTTATTTCCAAGCAAAAGTGTTTGGATTTTGGAAATATGACTGCAGGGTTGTGTGAGTTTGAATTGGGGGGGGATCTGCAGCTCAGACATTGCTCATCTTATCAAAGTTCGATCCAGACAAACAAAGAAAGCAAATGATGGAGAAAACAAAACAAATCTTAATGCATGTGGCTTATAAAAACAGATACATTTAGCAGAAAACAATTACAAATAAATTTAACATTTTAATGACTATTAATTGCAAATCATAAAAATGAAGTAGCTGAATCTATAATGTTGTTGTTGTCTATAATGTTGTTTTTAACTGCACTGTGTTGTTTATGTGTTTTTAAAAACGTGTTTTGGGTGTAGGAAATCCTTCTGAGGCCTACCTGAAGCAGAAAGCCCTCGTGCTGACGCTGCCAGGTGTAACTAAGACCTCAGGTCGTTCTACGTGTTAAATATATGACTAATTACACACCTACTTATGAAAATTAAACGCTACTGTTATGTTAATGTGCGACTTCCTCCTGATGGCGCATTAGAAGCTGTAATTTAAAAAAAAGAGCTTTAATCAGACTGGCCGTCAGACAAAGCAGCTGTAACCAAAATGCACATGCTGTTTTATCTCATGTCACGAGCTCTTTTTTGTGTGCGTGTGCTCGCGATCCGTGCAGAAATTGGTGCAACATTGGTATAAAAATCATAATAACTCGGTGAATCTTGACATGTCAAAAGAAGATCTGAGGTTTTGTGGTTTTCCTTGACTTTATCAGGTTCTTCGGACCCAGCCCCAGCGTCACCAATCGGCTTCTCCCTTGGAGCGAGTGGACCAATCAGTGACAGTCTTCGATGAATATTCATGAGTCCGAGATTCAAACCTTTGAGCGAGTTTGTCTTGCTCCACAGCATCACTCCTGGGACTTTTCACAGACACAAACTACATTTTCTTATGAATGGAAAGAGAAAAAATCAGTTCGGCTTAAATTGGGATCCGTCCTTCACTGAGATCATAGAAGGAAAACAACAAAAGCGAGACAAGAGGAACCGCCAGAAGAGATGACAATGACTACGATTCCAGAAAGTCTTAATAGCCCTGCCTCAGGAAAAGCCGTTTTCATGGAGTTTGGACCCCCGAGTCAACAAATGTCGCCTTCCTCCATGTCTCACGGACACTATCCCATGCACTGTTTACATTCTGCTGGTCACACACAGCATGACAGCTACAGTCCAGCCTCATCGTTTCCCAGATCTTTAGGTTATCCATACGTGAACTCCGTCGGCAGTCATCCCACCAGTCCATATCTCAGTACCGTACAGACTTATCAAAACAACTCGGGACTCACACAGACACGACTGGAGGACGCAGGTAAGTGTGTGAAGGCATCTTAAATATGGATTTTCTTTGTTAATTTTTTCCTCCGCAGCAGAGAAAAAGACGCCCCAGATGTGGGATTAAGCTTGCCAATTATTTATTGCGTAATGCTATAAACAATGTATGCAATTAAGGGTAATTATACCTAAACTACAGCCTGTTAAACTTGTGCTGAAGTATTCGCTGCAGCGCAGAGCTGCTGGTTGCAGCTGCCTCCTCGCACGCCTTCACCCCCTCACTTTTCTCTTCCTTTGTCTCCGTCAGC
>SSNP01000002.1:1910502-1981846 GCA_006937955.1 Pachypanchax playfairii | reverse complement strand
CCAGAAACCGAGAAAAACACGGTGGTGGAAGGCGGAGAGGTGCGATTCAACGGAAAGGGAAAAAAAATCCGAAAACCAAGGACTATATATTCGAGTTTACAGCTTCAAGCTCTCAACAGGAGGTTCCAACAAACGCAATATTTGGCGTTACCGGAGAGAGCGGAGCTCGCAGCGTCGCTGGGTCTCACTCAGACACAGGCAAGTCTACCAAATAACTTTACACTGCAGCTGCGACAGCACGAACATCTATTATTATTATTATTATTATTATTATTATTATTATTATTATTATTATTATTATTATTATTATTATTATTATTTGTGCTCATCGCACCACGTGCGTAATCCGTGCGTAAAACACAATTTCTTATCAAAGGTATTTTATTTGTCCCCACAGGTTAAAATCTGGTTTCAGAATAAACGCTCCAAGTTCAAGAAGTTAATGAAACAAGGTGGCAGCACGATTGACAGCAACGTTTTAGCTTCTGGACGCGGACTGTCGAGCGGATCTCCTTCGGTGGCACCTGTCTGGACCTCACCAACCACCGTGAAGACGTCAGTGGGCACAACCGGATCCTACATTCCCAGCTACACCTCGTGGTATCCAACCACACACCAAGAGTCTATGCAACAGTCGCAACTCATGTGAACAGAGACTGGAGAGTCAGGATGGTGATGGGCCCTGCAGCCGCCTGAGCGCGGCTCAGCACTGATGATGCCCAACAATAAAACCGGAGACTGCTGCCGCCTCCTGCCAGCTGACACGGAGGCCTCCTCAGACCGGACTGATGACAAGCAGAGAATAAGGAGAAGAATCGAGAGGAAGAAGAAGAAGAGAGGGAGAAACGGCGCACAATGCATCCAGGGCAACGAGTTTTTATAACAGCTGAAATCAAAAAGACAAAAAGGATCATTCTGCGGCTGTTGCCGATGACTTTATTTTCTTTAACTCAAATTTATGTGAAGAAATCAGTTGTTGAGGTTTAGGCTTTTTGTTTATATAAAAAAAACGGGTTTGTTTACTGCAGATGTTGGGTCTTGTGTCGATGACCCCCAAATCAATCATTCATTGACAGTTCAAGGCCAATCAGGCCACAGCAGCGAGTCTTTAACCAAAAAAAAAATACAAAATAAAAAAATCCACCTACAGCAAATTCAACCACAGTGAATATCCACGTTGTTTTTATGTGTTTGTTATTTAAGTTAAATTATTCAGATGTTTCTGTTAGCCTGTGTTCATTTCTGTAAGCGTGTTTAAAATGACAACAGTGTGTTGTTAATGCTGCACTAACGAAGCTTTTTCTATGCCGCGCCTCGATATTATGTGAAAACTGTAACAGGCCAGACGATTCGCTGCTTTCACGAGAGAGAAAGAAAGAAAAAAAAAATCCCAGACATGAGCAGCTAATTTGTCACTGTATTTTGTAGATAATTTCTGGATTTTTTTTGTGTGCTGTATACTGGATACGCTGTGAAACAGGGTTTTAGGAGGGGGGGTTTGTGTGTGTGTGCGTGCGTGTGCGTGCGTGTGTGTGCATACTCGTCCAAAACGTGTTTAGTCATCACTAGAAATGATTTAGTTTTGTATTGATCCCTTTTGATTTATTTATCTGTTTCTGGAGTTTATGTACATAAAGAAATGCAAAGTTTGAAAAGCAGTAAAATATGATTTAAATTATGCCAAAACACGGTGTTTGATTTAATCCTCTTTCTTTTCTCTCTCCATCAGCGTCGTGCAGATTTAATGCGAGCTGACACAAAGCATGTTGTAGCACCATGTGAGCGCGCGTGTGTGCGAGAGCTCCAAAAAATGGCTCCTCGTTTAGATTATGGTCATGTATAACAATCAGCCGTACATGGGTTTTGCGCTGTGTATGTTCAGTGTTAACAGATGTGGTCAAACTTAAGACGTGACCAACAGAAATCCGATTTATCTTGAACATTTTGACGCATTTACGCATAAAATCATTCTTTTGTTTGGGATTTTTTTTAAGTGCACAAGTGACCAGTGACTCTTTGACGGCCTTGTGATAAAGATCATTTAACTGCACAGGATGCAGGTGCTGCATTAAAGTCTGACCAAACACACAAATAAAAACAGCATCATATTAATTATAGAACGTGTTTCTTAACTGCGGACAATTAATATGAAATGAAAAATGATTAATGAGGCTTAAATCTTAAAAAAAACCCAATTAGAATAAACTCTTTAAATGCGTAAAAATGACACAAAACGCACCGGATGTTGCAGACAACCAGATGACATCAGGTGCATTTGATTTCTATATTTTGCAGCAGAACACATGAGGCTATAAACATGATGAAGAAATATAAATTAGAGGACAATTAAAAGAAAAAAATGACATAAATTTTATACAGTTTGCATTTTTATTGTTTTTAATTGCACAATTTGTGCTCTATTTTTCCAGGTTTGACAGAAACATTTTGTAATTATCTTGTCAAATCTGAAGCAGATTTAAATATTTTTGTATTTTAAAAAGAAATACTTACTTTTAAAACGTTATTATTAGTCTTAATATAATTGGTTTTAATTGAAAAACATGATTTAAAGCTATAAAAAAAGACATTTTCATGTTTCTTTTTTCTTTCCTTTGCATTAATCCTTTTTCTATTGTTCATTTAATAACTTGCATCACATCCAACCCTTTGTGAACTACATCTACAACGTAGACTTATTAAGGCACGCTAAGGAGGCAGTAAATCTGCCCACCTATAGTTCCAGAAAAGACGCAGCTGCACATCCAAGAGGGTCAGTGTTATTTCGCTGTATTCTCTCCTTGATTATACGAGTTGAGCCCATCAAACCCGCCATAATTACAGTAATTTTGCCCTTATTTATTCTAATGCAGTTTCCTATCTCTGAGGTAATTATGAGCAATTTTTTTTCTCGCACTGAGGATCTTTTTTGCCTTAACAAAAGAGATGGTGCTCTGAAGGAAACGTTCGGCTGCAAAAAGGGAGAAAAAGGAGAGACACAGAGAGAGAGTGTAAGAAATAGGTGAGCTGCCATTTTGTCACCGTTCCCTTGGATTTAGCCGATGCAGAAGACTGACAAATTGCTTGCAGGTGTACATCACCGAGTTGTCAATGCGAGGAGGCTTGAAGATTAGCGAGGCACAATGTGAGCGTAACGAGTGTGCGTCGGTCTCTCCCCCTTTTCCTACATGTCACCTCAGTCTGAACCGCAGCTTTATGCACAAAAAAACATCATTCACAATGATGATTTTTTTTTTAAAATCAGTTACAGAACAAAACCAGCACCCCCCTTCAAAAAAAGACTAATAAATACTTTAATATAATCAAAGAATCGGTGATGATACGAGCGCAAATTAATACAAGGATGAAAGAAATGAATCAAATTCATCACACCGAGCCTGTTTCCTGTTTCCAGTGAAGCTAAAGAAGAAATAAACGTTTATCACACACCTTTCTGCTTGAATCCACGCTTCCTTTCGTTTTTATACATTTATTTTTGCAGGAAACAGCTTGGAGGAAGATGAGTAAAAGCATCCTGCGGCACGAGACACAAGCTTTAAAATCCCATAAAACGCGCGCCACGTCTGGGTCCAAGCTTTATCTGCAGAGTTCAGAATAAGACTGAAAATCTCTGCTTTATTTCCCCTTTTTATAGCCGATGGAGAAAAAAATTGTAGATTATTAGCATAAATGTTTACTCCTCATTACGCTGATGACATTGTGCACTCGAGATCTTGGTAATCTTTGGGGGAAATTATGAGTAATTTTTTTAAAATTTAAAGCAGCAGTTACCATGCAATTCAGGCTAATTCCGCGTAGGCTCCACACGGATATAATTATCGTTGAGTCAAGATGTTAGGCTAAAAACTATGCATTGATATTCCCATTTATTATGTACATACAACTTTGACAATGTTGATGCTTGAAATAGCGGGAAATTGTCTTGTGTAAAAATTACACCCCATATTAGGACATCTAAAATTGCGAAGAATTATATAGTAATTGTAGGCTTTCAGATTTGAAAGCCGGAATGCTCCAACCATGAGCGAATGTGGATGAAATTACAGATCAGGGTTTAAATGAGAATAGGCGGTATATGGCATTTAGAAGTTGCTTGGAGAAAAATAAAAAAAAAATAAAAAAAACAAAAACCACAAACAGCTTTAATCTACGAAATCAACGTCATAAACAGAAACCCATCCAGGAACATTAAAAACAAAACAAAACAATGAAATCAAATATGACTGTTATTCAGGAATCCGTGCTGATCACGTGGATCTGCAGGTATGTGCACACAGCATACATTATTAAAGGAACAACATGTGTTAGCACCACACAGAGTGGCTGCATGTCTGGGGGCCTGTCTGATACTGTCAGGTGGGGGGGAGGTGTAATGGTGGTTTGGGCTCCATCATGCAGATATGGCCGCCATGCTGCAGTTATTGAAACGGTTTCGCTTTATGGCCTGTGTTCGTCTCAAAGAAAGCACGTGAAGAAGGATGTTAATTAAGCTGGAGTCATAATAAATCATTCCACACACAGATATGAAATAAAATTGTAATAGATTGAATTCTATAGATGGTTTTATTCTGGCTGTAATTGGAGCGAGTTTTGGACGTGTGCCTGTGTTTTCCATGCTGCCTCGCCCACAAGCCTTAATAATGTGGGTCAACCTGCTCGTCTTCAGAGATCACAGGCTTGTTGTGAGACGTGAGAAGTGTTTGCATGATGGTCTGTTTAGCTCCAGGCTGTCTTGGATCTTGTTCCCGTCTCTTTTTCCTCTTGTTAAGCTGAGTTTATAAAACGTCTGGAAAACGGTTCTCTGACTCCACGGAGTCTGAGGCGCCTGTCCTCATTCATACCCGACCCTCATCTCCCCCTCTGGCATGCCGAAGCGTGTCGCGCTCATCTCAGCTCTGCATGCGCCCCCGAGGGGCCTCCTCCTGCCTCCACGCGCAAAACGCAACTCGGAGACGATAATAAATGATAAAAACACGCTGAACCCAAGACGGTTCAGGACCTAATATAACTCATGTCGGTATTTTCAAGAATTTATTGACTAATAATGTCGTTAGACAAAAGTTTAAAGATTTTAGGCATTTTAAAAAACGAGGAATGTCAATAATTATTGTTAGTAAATAAAGACAATTTACCTGTTTCTCAAAAATTCAATCAAATCTTTAATAAATAGATTTGAGCTTTTTTTTCAGATTTCATCTATCAAACAGCTGTTCAGCTATCAAAACAACAACAATCAAAACTGTGGAGAAGTTATGGAGCTGCTTTAACATGTCCTCCGAAAAAAAAAACTAAACAAACAAAAAACAAATAAATAAAGCATTTTCTTGTAGTCAAGCAAATAGGTCATTTTGACACATAATTCACTTAAAAAAATAAATGAGCCTTTTTTTTAACTTTACAAAATGTATAAGGGAAAATGCTACTAAAATAAAAACAGTCATGTAGCTCTAATATGTCTGGAAAGGCACATTTGAGAAATAATTTAAGTGAACTGGTACACACACACAAACAGGAAAAATAAAAAGTCTGATGCAAATAGTCACAGAAAACATTTTATTTAAATAACGTCTGGTCATATATGGAACACTGCTAAAATAAATAAGACCCCCCATAAAAAACAAAAATACAATAAAATGGAATACACAAGAAAAATCAGAGGGAAGGACAATCAGTAGCTTGTACGGTGGTTAATGGATTTGCACCAATAGCCTAAAATAATAATAATAATAATAATAATAATAATAATAATAATAATAATAATAATAATAATAATAAAAGAGATTCAGAGCAACGTGGGCTGACAAAAAGCCGTGATAAAATATTTACAACGTGGATCCAGACACTTACCCTTTATTATATTCAAATCAACTATGAGGAATGAATAAAGATAAACTGTTTTTGTTTTCACACGACAAAATGAGGTCATATTGAAAAAGGCACGATACAGTTAACTTGTGCTACATCTGGTTATCCTGAAGTCAATGTTTCATTCTGCAGGAATGGCAAAAAAAAAAAAGTGACGTCCGCGTAAAAAGTCGGCTTACGCCCATGCAGGCTGTGATTGCTTTGGGTAAGTAGTGGTTCATTCATCCCTCACATACACAAAATAAATAAATACAAAAATAACTGTAGAAATCTGCGGCTATCACTCGCCAGCGTGAGAACTGGCAAGTTCCACGAACCTGTTTTACTCCATCAATTTATCCTAGAGTTGGCGCGCAAAGGCGCACGCGTGATGTGTGAAATTAAGGTTGGCATGGTCACTGTTTTTTTATTTTTTTTTTATTTTTATTTTAAACAGTATAGTCCGATTTAGACCAAAATGTTTCTCTTCCATTTCAGAATATCGTTCCAGCGCTTATGGCTGAGTTGTGGTGGTGCTGGACCAGAGGAGACTGGAGATGCGTCGTAGAGTTCGTGGTTGAATACCAGGAGTAGTTTGCCAAAAACGAGGAAGGCGTACTCGTGTTGGGGGGGCTGGTGCTCTGAGGTAAACTCGAGCTGACGCTGTTCATTCTTTGAGTCTGTGGAAAGTCCCAGGCAGTAGTTGGCGGAGACGTGCACGGCGGAGACTCGCTGGAAGTAACATGTTGGTCTGGGGGGATTTCTCCACTTTTCCACAGCTTTTTGAACTTGGAGCGGCGGTTTTGGAACCAGATTTTGACCTGAACCAGACACAGATACAAAACCGATCACTGATATTCTACATCTTCAAAAATCTATGCGTCAGTTTGAGTCTGAAAGTTGATATTTGACAGCACATGAAACAAGGTTTCAGATGTACCCACCTGTGTTTGCGTAAGGCCCAGTGAGGCTGCCAGCTCGGCCCGTTCTGGTAGAGCCAAATACTGCGTCTTTTGAAACCTCCGCTGAAGCGCAGCCAGTTGGAAGCTGGAATAAATAGTTCGAGGTTTCCTGACCTTCTTTGGTTTTCCATTAACCATCCGGATTTCTGGCTCGCTCTCTTCTTTTTCTGAGGGAACAGTCAAAAGCAATTAAAGTTACGCACTGGGTCTTTTGCAGTTTGTCTCTGTTGCAGAACTTTGTGCTGGTGTGCGTCATTTTATGCACCAAAAGGGGCAACTCAACGTGATCAGATTTTACTTTGCAAAACAGTTGAGATATTTTAGTTAGAAATAAAGGAACTTAACAACCGCATCGGCGCAAAGGGCGATCGATGAGCGTCATAAACCACATTTTTGGATCATTATAAATATTTTGTAACCGGGTAATAAGTTATTTATTTTATGCCACAAACAAAAGCGTGAAACTTGGTTCGGTTTAAATCTTACCCGTTTCGGCTGGAGTCGGAGATGAGTTAGAGGCGTAGGAACTGTATGCACCATAGGATGAGTTGAAACCGAGGTCGTACGGTACCGAGCCCGCCGCGCTGCCGTGGTACTGGTAGCTCAGCTGGCCAAACGGAGACCCGGCGCAGTGTCCCGGCTGCTGGCTGTTGTAAAAGCTGCTGTCCGTTGCCGTGGACACCGGCAGAGTCGGTGACTCCTGCGATTTGTGCAAGCTGTGGTAACTGTTTGAGGTAATCTGGTTCGAATGCATATCAGTATTTAAGTTCTCAAAAACCCCAGTCATCCTGGAGAGGGAGC
This sequence comes from Pachypanchax playfairii, assembly GCA_006937955.1. Classification (NCBI taxonomy): domain Eukaryota; kingdom Metazoa; phylum Chordata; class Actinopteri; order Cyprinodontiformes; family Aplocheilidae; genus Pachypanchax; species Pachypanchax playfairii. The sequence continues at coordinate 1,974,221 of SSNP01000002.1, read as the reverse complement.
GCGGAGCAGCCTGGAAAACCTACGCGCAAAAATCGCAGCAACACAACTCACGAGATCTGGAACCTTTTTGGAAATCAAAACGCATCCCCGTGCAAACTGAAGCAACAGTCAGCGGAAGGTGTTTCCCCCTCGCAGTGGCCTGGGATTATCTGCCACGGTCGGCGGTGGGAGTGAATTTATGTGAGAGTGAGAGGGAGCGCTAGTGTGTCTGAAGCAGCCAATGAGTATAAGGGCTGCACCGCTGACTACTCCCCACGCCACCTTCTATTATTTGTTCAGCTCTGTCTTTTCCGGTTGTCTGCCGACAGTTTATAATCAATACATCTTCCAGATAAAGAAGAAGAAAGAGTCAAACTGACTTGGATCAGCACATCACCTCAGTGTGCAAGACAAGGTCACGTGATTTCAATATGGAAACATTTACACTAGATTAACCAACAGAATCACATTGCTGATGCCTTTTTTGTGGGATTTAACTTCTATCATTTTCATGTGTCACAGCTAATGTCGTTTCCTTGTGATAACAAACATTTTGAGAAACAAATACACATTTAAAAAAATCCTAAAATTAGGTGCGTTGGATTAGAAAGTGTTTGATTCAAACTGATGGACAAGAAGAGACTGAACAGAGACCAAGTCAGTTCATGATGCTGAAAGTGGAGGTTTGAGGCCACAGAGCAAAGCTACAGCGTCCCCATGTGGTGGGAATATAATAACACACATTTCTTTCTGCACACTTAGCACAACTACTGCAAGAGAACAGAACACATGTTCTTATGATAAAATACACGTCATATATCATCAATTCATTGATATTAAAACACCTCCATAGTGTTGGTTTACATATCTGATAAAGTTCACGAGTCATTTACTGTTACAGCTGTAGAGATTATGGCATCTTTTAGCCACAAGGGGGCGGCATAGTTCCTTCAATCAGGATCATAAACTGATCAAACAGATTCTGTCACAATGAAAACACATACATTATTTGGGTTGTTTGAATTACAAGCTTATTCTATCTACATAACTCAGTTTCATGGTTTTAGATTTCTTGTACCAAGAGGTAAAAATACAACAGATTTAAGAGAAAAAAAAAAATCAGAAAACAGAAAATATGTATTTTGCAGCTTGAAGTGACATATTTTGTCCTACAGTGTCTTTTTTAGTTTTTTTGTTTCTAAGCCCAGATTTAGAAACATCAATTCCGACTGCTTTATTGCCAGACTGGACAGGATTGAGCTCATTTACTCTACATTAGATAAAGCAGTTGCAGGTGTGACCCAAGGAGATAAAATGCAGTTGTTTTCAAATATTTTTCATACAAGCTGTCACATTTGTAAATATCAGAATCTTTTATTTTCTGTTTCACATTCAAGAGACATTTATTTAATTCATTCAGTGAAGGTTCCTATTGGGATTTTTTGCTCCGGATGAGGAGGATTCTGTCAGCCCATTGTTTTCATGAAATACAAGCAGTCCCTTCCCACCACAGACTGATGTAGCTGCAAGTCACTGTTCATTAGTGGAACAAAGTCTCTGCATTCAGCAACCCGCCATCTGAGCCACAAATAGAAAAAAAACTTGACAGAGTCATATGAATGCTGAAAAGACTATTTCTCTAATTATTCATACCCAGATGCCAGTGGAAGCCACTCAATTAAAAATAACTTAGAAGATATTTACCTGCTCTTTTGATCTTGTTTTATTACTTTTATTTCATGCTCTTGTTTTAGTATCTTTTTTTCTGTATTTGGAATTAAGTGATTCTGTTTTTCTGCTGTCAATGCACACCTGGTCCTAGTTTTTAATAATCACACCTGCACTGGGTCACTGCACACCTGGTCCTAGTTTTTAATAATCACACCTGCACTGGGTCACTGCACACCTGGTCCTAGTTTTTAATAATCACACCTGCACTGGGTCACTGCACACCTGGTCCTAGTTTTTTAATAATCACACCTGCACTGGGTAGTACACACCTGGTCCTAGTTTTTTAATGATCACACCTGCACTGGGTCACTGCACACCTGGTCCTAGTTTCTAATGATCACACATGCACTGGGTCACTGCACACCTGGTCCTAGTTTCTAATGATCACACCTGCACTGGGTCACTGCACACCTGGTCCTAGTTTTTAAATAATCACACCTGCACTGAGTCACTGCACACCTGGTCCTAATTTCTAATGATCACACCTGCACTGGGTCACTGCACACCTGGTCCTAGTTTTTAAATGATCACACCTGCACGGGGTCACTGCACACCTGGTCCTAGTTTTTAATAATCACACCTGCACTGGGTAGTACACACCTGGTCCTAGTTTTTTAATAATCACACCTGCACTGGGTCACTGCACACCTGGTCCTAGTTTTTAAATGATCACACCTGCACGGGGTCACTGCACACCTGGTCCTAATTTCTAATGATCACACCTGCACTGGGTCACTGCACACCTGGTCCTAGTTTTTAATAATCACACCTGCACTGGTTCAGTCATTTACTTTCCTCATTGTATATAGTTTTTTGCTTAATGATGTTCCTCATTAATTTATTGTTCATGTTTTATTTTAATTTGTTAAATGCAAGTTGTCTCTCTTTTATGTTTTATCAAGAATTTTTAACCTGCACATTTTTCAAGAGATGATCAAAACTTAAATGAGCTACTATAAATATTCACTCTATCTTAAGGCCTTAATATAATTCTAAAGTGTAATTAAAACTGTATCAAAACACCTTATTAACTTCTCCAGGTTTTATAAGATAATTCCCAGTCTAATTCTCATGTCAAAACTGTGATAAAAAACATCAAATTTTAGAACATTCAGTCATTAGACAGCAAACGTCAGCTGGCATCAAAACCAAACATCTGTCACTTGTTAGATGTTTGTTATTAACGTTCTGGGTACCATATTTGTGTTTTCATGGCTTTCAAATAATGTAAATTGATAATAAACCTATTTGGGTTTTTCTGTATTCAAGCACAGCTCAGTGCTCAGTGACATGGAAAATAATGAAACAGCTTTCACTCTGTTTTGCACATTTTTGTTTAGCATATCAATAAAACAGCTTTAAGCTAAAATGAAATACTAGTAAAGGTTTAATTTGTAAAATCCTCACAGTGGGAATTCAATTAATTGATCTTTTCTGGTCTGCTGCTCTTTTGTTAATAATTTAGTCCAAAGTCTGCTGAAAGATTCATCCATTATTTAAACAATCCAGACCTTAAATATATATCATCACATGAAAATTATATTTAGATAACATGTGTGATAAATTATAATCCAATAAATTAGGATAAACTGGGATTGTTCACTAAATCTCACCACGTTTAATTCAAAGTATATGATTGGTGGATACATTTACCTCTTATAGAATCAAGTTAAATTCCCACTTCAGTATGTTTTTTACTTAAAACCAGCCCTATAATTTATTCTTAAAAGTTAATGTCAATGTGTTTTTTGTTATAAAAAGACTTAAAATTGGTCCCTACAGTTTGATTAAACACATGCTTGAAACTTGTGAATTTATTGATTTTAGTTGCACCAAAAAGTTCATTTTTCTTTTTATCAATCTAACATAAAGCTGTTAGACACGTCTTTTTGAGCAGCGCGATCCACAGATCACAGAAGTGTCACATAAACAAATTTACAACCTAGAAACTTCAAATACTTAATTCTTTAAGTCTTGAAGTTCTTGTCATGTGATATTTATATAATTAGCTCTGTCAGTCAACACTGAATTAAAGTCTGCACCATTTAAACTGTCAGCAGTTTTCCTTCAAGAGGTCGAAAGAACAATAAAAAAAAGACTTCAGTGGTTCGTATTGACATCTTGTCTTGAGGATTCAAAGTGCAAAAAACAGGAAGTTGTTCTGAAAGATAAAAACTTTGACATTTTGAGATGTTATTGATCGTGTCTGTTATGTTGTTTGTGTAGTAAATGGCAAACAAAAGCATGATGACAGACCACTTGCACACATTCAGTTGTGAAGTTGTGCAGGATGTGTGGAGGACACACACTTCTACATCCTCCTCCAAAGAGCATCACGTTCAGCAGTGTTATGTTGTAGAAAAGTTAAGACACCCCACCTCCTTTGACCCGTTACTTTTGTAAGGTTAGGTAGGTTTTATGGTATAAATTTAGACTGTGCTCAATTGGACTCGATGGACTGGTCTGTCCACCAGGTGCTCGGTTAGACGCTTCTCCGAAAGGCTCCGGGGGAGGCCTGGAGGTCTCTGGGTTCCTAAAGTCTTCTGAATCGTGTTTTCTCTGGTCCACATTTTTACCAATGACAGCAAAGTCACTAGAATCTAAATATAAGAGCTAAATAAAACCACTCTTGCTCAGGGGGTCAGATGTTGTGTGTATTTGTGTCATCAGTCAGATCAGCGCCTTCATGCTTCCTTGTCATGTCACATATACATCTGCTTAACTCAGACATCTCACCTGTGTCTTGTCTGTGGTTCTGATCTTGTGCTCAAGTCTCTCTTCTGTTGTACCACAGAAGAACAAGTTGTCACTGCCAGGATGTTGCTACCAGCTTTGTGTCTTTTTTCACTATTAATCATTTTAATAAATCTTTTAAAGCCCGTCCTGTGGTGCTCATGTGCAGATGAGTCCAAACACATTTGACTGTAGATATAAAGTACTGTACAGTGTTGTTGAACCGATATTTTAAGCTGTGATTTAGGTTTCTGTTTCCATGACTTGGTGTAAAAGGAGCAGGTTCCTGCCTCAGCTGAGTGGCTTGTACCAGATTTCCTGCTGTTTCACATGGAGCACTCAGTTCTTCGCCTTGACGACTCCCCCCTTCAACTCAAATCCCATTTCTGCAAGTTTCTCCACCTTCGGCTTAGAAATACTTTCACACAAATCAAAGTAACAGCAGGTGGTTTATTCTTCCTTTCACTGTTTCGCCTCACAATGCCGAGTCAGCAACAAAAACCTCGGAACGCTTTCACCTCATGTGCTTCTCGCAAACGTGGAAATGATCAGCCGAGTGTTTCTTGACCTCTGTAATTCAAAGTTTGAGCTTGTTTGACTCCGGACACGAGCAGAGTCGCAGTTGGAACCCTCCAGCGGGTTGTTCATGACTGGGCATGTGTTTCCTTTGCAATTAGTCACGGTGGCCCTTTTTTCCCTTCAAGAGAAGCTATTTTTAACAACAAAAGCTTTAATGACGAACTCAGGCAGAAAATAACAATCAGAGGGAAGTGTTCACCGTGGAGCTCACAACAGATGCTAAAGTTAATGTTTATTTGGGGCTCAAGATTTACTTCCTTTTGATCAACAGATGATAGCTGATGATTTAATATAAGGTCTTATTATTAGACATGAACTCTTCTTCTCTGTTAGAAACATGTTGCAGAACATTCTGATTCTTTTACTAAATGCTTATTGGTTCCTCTTTGATCATAAAAATCTCACCAATCTTGTTTTTTTTATTAATAAACAAAAACTCTGAAGGATTTTGTGATAATTCAAACCAAATGATGGTTATGACGCCGAAGCAGGACGCACAAAGGAATCCCCAGAATTCCCTGTGTCATCTGCTCGGCCCAGTTAGGGAAAGAATTCAGAAAGGTCTGCGAGGTCTCGCTCTCTTCATTGTTTCAGTGCCCCCCCTCCACTCCTGACCCCCCCAGGAGCCATAAATGGAAGCAGCTCTTTGTTTGAGGGGTGTAGAGCAGATTTACTGTGGATGGTCTCCTTACAAAGCTTCGCTGCGCTGTCACAACAGGACCAGGATCAGCTGCTCCAACTTTCACACATTGAGCTTTCACACGACCGCTGATGCAGACACAACCTCTGTTATCACATCCAGGCCCCTCCTCTCTGAAACGGGGAGGGTGTCACACCCCCCATCGCCCCATCGGCATATAGTCACAAGATTATCTCATTTATACAGACTTTTATTTACTTTCTGCTCTCTGAATCGTACCAGTCTCAGCACGTCTCAAGGGCAGCGCTGTTTGGATTTTACCGACAACAAACTTCCAGAGAAGTCAAGGCAGGATTCATAATGCTGCACCATGAAGCATTCTGGTTGTTTTTTATTTGTTTTATTATAAATAAAAACTCTTGTTTGCACAGCCTTGTGACTGCATCCATATTTTCCTGTTTCTGTTTTATTAGATTTTTCAGATCTCTTTTGTTGTTTAAAGCTGTTCAAATCTCTGAGGTAAAAATTTTCATGCAAAGTCAGACGGAATGTAAAAATATGGATTTGATCACCTTTTTCTTTGTGCTGTATGAAAGTTGATGTCATCTAATACCATTATTTTGTTCTTTTTTGCAGTTCTCAACATGATTTAATTATTTCCTTTGCCATCTGCACATGTGGCGTTTTCTCACCTCTCTGATAACATCTGTCCTCTGTTTCTTACAAGTCCATGTTATGTGGACATAGTACCCATAATAGTGCTTCTTCAGCTCACCAATGTTAACACATGGGTAGTTAATCTCAGTTTAATATGTTAATATTTACTAAATTATCAAAGTTATTCTGATTTATACCCATAAAACAAAAAAAAAGCAGGTTTTTCCACTTTAATTTAATTTACCAGTTCTGAAAGTTTGTTTAATCTGATATCATCACGTGTTTGCAAGTCACCACTGGTGCTTTATGTGTTGGCGCTCTATTATGATGTCGACTACCAGCTGTTCACGCCTGGTTTCTCCTGAATAACTTTTGGATTTAGTTTCCTCCATCACACTTTAAGGACTGTGAAACTCCAGGAGTTCACCCTTCTGTCTGTTCACGGTCTGAATTTCAGAACTTCTCAAATGAAAAACTGTTTGTCCATCTGTTGTTTCTTACAGGCATATCAATCTTTAAGCATTAACGTTTGTCACGGTCTGTTGAGTAAACGTGTTTCATCCCTTTCTGCTTCATCTAATATTAAAAGTATAGCAATTCGAATTAAATCAAAAGGTTAGCTTACATGTTAATAAGATTAGCTGGCAAATCTGTGACTCAGTACCAGAGGAACTTTTATCACGGCGGTTATTCGTCACCAGTTTTTGAGCAAAAGATTCTGAGTGGAACTAACACCAGAATAAAACTCCACATTGTCTGTCTCATTCTGCCACTTTAAACCAGTTTCTGCTACTTCGATGAAAATAATCACACCACTAAAATCTAATCGTTTGATTCTTGTACCTTTTCTGACATATGTAGGGAAGGGGATGGGGGTGTCTTTTGGTGTAGATCTTAACATGGGGGTTATTAAGCTGCTTGGTGAAGGTCTGGGCTCTACAAGTGCTTTTCAAGTTTGATTCTGGATTTGACCCCTGCTCAGTACCTTGGACCTTGGTTCTGCTCTCTTCTCATCAGATCTTTAAAGAGGCCCTTCCTTTAAAAATGTTTTTTCTGAGGTTTCTGTTGAATATTTTAGCTCCACAGGGGTTCTTACCTTCATAGTGGGTGTGAAAACAGGTCAACAACTTCTCTTTCAGTTTTTATCTCTCAAACTACGCAGGTGGTGATAACACCCGAGTTCTCCCGAGTTCGAACAGCCTGTATCTGTTTCGTCACAACTCCTTTGTTCGTTAATGTTCGGCAGCTGCTGCAGTTGAAACCACGCCTAGCATGCTGCTGGCTAAAAGCTGTTAGCATAACGTAGCAAACAGGAAAACACGACGTGTGATGTTGCCATGTGCAGCGGGGCAGGAAACAGTATACCTTGCTCTCATAGGCTAGTTTGTTAGCCAATCAGAGTCCAGCAAATTCAAATAATGAATATGAACGAGCTGCTGATGAAGCAGCCTGACGGAAGGAGCCGGAACCACCCGAATTTTAATGCAGACAGATTGAAAGGTCAGTTAATCAGTGTTTCCTTACGTTTTTTAGATATAAAATGTTTCATATTACAGGTTAATACTTAAGAAATAACCACAAAGTCCTGAAATTTGTATGAAATGGCCTCTTTCAGTCTGGATTTTAATTTTCTATTGATCATAGAGGCACCTGATCAACATAGAAGAATTATTGGTTTGGTTTTTGGATTGGATGAATAGAAGAGGATTGTACACTGTGTTTGGATCTTGACTGTCATGTGTCCCATGTTGATTCTGTTTTTTTCTCTCCTGAGAATAACTACACACTCACCTGTATTTACCTGTTTCCAGTGCTGTTTCCTCCATCACTGCTGCAGGTTTCAACCTGAAACAAGAAAAGACTCTGTACTTGTTTAGCTCCTGCTGACTCCTTCACTCCTGTGTTGAGTGTTCAATCTCCATCTGTCAATCATAACCTGGAATGAGACGATAAAATGTAATTTATTTATCCAACATCTCATCTTACAGTCAAAGATCTGTTCGGGTTCTATTCAGAACCGCAGAACTAAATGTTTCCCATCTGACCGAAGATCCTGTGTTGCTGAACTCTCACTCTGCCAGAAATTAATAAACATTTTCACACCACTTGCACTTCTCTGTGTTTTGTGCATTTTTGAGTCCAGAACTCTTTACAGAACTTCCCATCTATCTTCAGATTTGGGGTTGAAAGCATCAGCATTAATCTTTAACCTAAAAAACTGACTGGGTCAATTAAAAGTCATAAAATATTACAGCTCATCTGTGCTTTTGTTGGTTGAATTATTATTATTTTATTATGTAGATACAAGCTCAGACCATCCTGAAGCGAGTGATAGCTTTGTCTGAACTAAACCACAGCAAATCTTTTTTTTAAAGGATTTTATCTCTTGCAGGATTCCACCCGTTTGACCTGAACTGAGTTTCTGGTTTCACTCTTTTCTTTAACCTAAAACTGAGATAACACAAGGCCGGGCAGCTTCGCCTCCTCCCACAGATCCTGTTACACGTGCACTCAGGGTAACAGTAGATGTGAACATGTTGTCTTTAAGCTGCCGATTGGCACAGGAAAATGCAAATATATAATCACTATCACACACACACACCAAGCAAAATACACAAACTTAATGAAAGTTCATTAAAATCCATAAAAACACAACAAAATGATGTTCTATAAACAAATCAAAACTGTATATGACACATTTTTTACTCTTGCGTGTAAGTTTACATGTAGAGTTTTAAAGTTTATGAATAAAAGAAAAAATAAACACATCAAAAAGATGTAGATAAGAAAAATAAACTTGACTGGCGCACAAATTAAAACAGTTTCTTTAAAATCAGGGACTAATACACTGCTGAATAAATTGTTCTGATTGTTTTACACCTGATTTAAAACTTTAAACAAGTTGCAGGTAATTATTATAATCAGTTTTGCTGTGAATATGGATTATTATTATTTGGTTGGACTGAAACTGGTTAATTGTTACAGTTAATGCTGTAAAACAACTGGTTCAGCTGGTGAATAATTCTTTCAGTATATCCAGTTGGTGTTTCTCTGCTAGAGGACGATGACTGAGAGATGACGGGGAATCAGCGCTGCAGAGAAACGAGTGACATCATCGGAAAAAGCCTCTGAATCTGATGCATAGGTCAGAAAACCCCACAGCAACAGAGACGCATTTCACATATTTTACACCGACCCCAGTCTTCTTCTGCAATTAGGAATGTGTCGAGGACCCTGCTGCACTCTTCCACCCACACACACTCTCATCCACCCAGCCCCCTTCCTGCCAACTCACACACACACATGCATAGAGACACTGGTCTGTCTAACTCCAACAATGCCCACATTGTGTTGTGTTCTGCTGTGTGATCGCAGCCCAATCGGCTTCAAACTTCACGCCACCGTCCAACTCAACTGAGCATCAAACACAGAGAAGCAGCTTTATCACCTCTTAGAAGATGATTTATGATGAAGTCGGACATTTTGAACTTCTTAGAGACTTTAAACTCAGATGTTTGAGAAAGAAACTTGGAATCAGAATGCTTCGCTTTTCGCTAATTGTTTTGTAACAAAGCTGCAGAATTTCAGACAGTAATTATTTATTTATGAGCATCAGATGTTCACAGCAATGCTTCTCATAAATATTGTATTCTGTGTCTTATAATAAAAACACTATTTCAACAAAATACAAGGTATTTGATCAAATTACATAGTTTTTATGTTTTTAACGCTTGTTTTTAAGCTTTTTATTGTTATTTCTGTTATTCTAAGTGTGTTAAAGTTAGTACAGCCTGCAGTGGGGCGCAGACACTCGTCTCCTGGTGCAGCTGATTTGAGGAGCTTTATTTGTCCTGGTGATATAAACACCTGCTGTTTATGAGCATTAACCAGACTAAAACAAGAAAATAACAAGTTTTAAACTGTTTTCCGCTTTTATTGATCTAATATGATGCAAAACATCTTATAAATTAATGCTTGATAAATCATAACTCCAGTGTACGGAATAAAATATTGCAAAAGCACCAAACTTTCCATGTTTTTTCTCTTGAATTGTTACTTTTCAACAACAAGCTAAACCATCATGTAGCTAAAAGGCAAAAAAAGATTGTTTTTTCCTATTTTATTCAAACGTTTAGTGGAAAAGTTTGATTATGTGAATGTACAAGAAGATCTGTAAGTATTTGAAGGTTTGAAATGTTGTTTTGAATTTTCAATATTAAGCTTCTTGAAATATACTTAGTTCAATTCAATTTATTATTATTCTATTTATCCAAATAAGTCAATATAAAAGTTAAACATTAAAATAAGCAAAACAATGCTAAATTAAAGCAATGAGATAACTGCTTTCCTTCATATATCACAATGTCTCAGCCTTTAGTGAAGAATTAATCAATACTAAGTTACTCACCAGCTGTTTTAGAGGTATTTAGGAGTCAGCTGTTGGCAGCACTGCTCTGACAGGGTGGGGGATTTCTAATAGTTTTAAAGGTGATAGAAAGTAAACACCACTCACCTAGACTCCATATATCTATATAAGAATGTCTGAATGATCCAATAAATGTTTAGATTTTTGGTGGACACTAATTAGAATATCCAAAGATGCTCATTGACTAAGTAAATGATTAATGAGTTGTGGTGAAACAAATATATTTAGTGAAACACGTCCCTTTTGATTTAGGGGTGTTGTATCACAAATCTATTGTTATTTATTTTAGATAGTTTTTTTGGCAACGCAAAATATAAATATAACCACATTTTTTTGTAATTGTTAAATCTTATTTAGATCACATGAGTTTCCCTTCCTGTGTTACGGTGATTTTAGATTCTTTAAAACTCCAGATTTTTCCCATCTGACGGTCTCCTGTAGTTGTTCTCCCTGTTGGCCGCAGGGGGCGCTGTGGAGCAGCCGCTCACACCTTCAACAAACGGCCGCAGGTCTCATTTATCTGGTGAGAGAGGAACAGTGGAGCAGCGGGACCTGCTGCTCTGAACCTCTAGACTGTTGGACTCTTCAGGACGATGCTGCTCCAGGGAGGATCCTCTGCTGTTCATGTTGCACTTTTTATTTCCCTTCTGAAGCCGAGCGGGCTGCTCGGTTTCAACCTTGACACGACTCATGTCATCAGGAAAAACGGGGATCCGGGTTCTCTGTTCGGGCTTTCTCTTGCTTTGCACCGACAACTCAACCCTGATAAAGTCATGTAAGTTTTTATAGCCTATGTTTACTGATTTAAAAGCGCAAAGAGAGACAGAAAGACACACAGAGAGAAAAACGCCTGAAAGAACTTTGAATTTTCTCATTCTAATAATTCCTGCCTGTTAAACCTGACTCAGCCTAAACTGGAAAGACATTCAGTCTTATTTATGTTCTAATTTAAATCCACAAGTTGAGATCAGCTGCAACATTTGAGTTAAATTTCTTGTCAGAGGTTCTGAATTTGAAACAAAAAAGCAGCTAAAGGACAACAAGTGCGGAAACAATGGTCTGAAGTGTCATGCAAATGCGCCCAGGGAAGTGAGGAAACAGCCTGTTAAAAAAATCTCAGAGCTTTTACAAATAACATGTTAGAATTTCGGTGTTTTTCATATGGTGTGTGCACAACAGACTTCTGATCAATATTGATATATTGATGGGGACTGCAGATAATTGAAGATGTTTCATCTTATAATTGTAAACTAGATACATTTTATACAAACGTTTCTCTTTATTGGGCTGATTTAAAGTGATATTATTAAAGTTTTCTCAAAGTATATCCGCTCTCAGATTTGTAATAAAAAGTAGAGCCAAGAAGAAAAAGCTGACTGCAATAACTAGTAACTCCTGTCAGATTCTGAACTTATTCCTCCAACAAATAAATCCTGTGGATGCTGCAGCAGCTTGTGCACAGAACAAATGATCTGATTTGAGCAGCCCTGAAGGCACAAAGGAGACAAACGTTATGAGAGTCTGATTCTTCAGAAAGTGTTTGTTGAGGAGAGCAGATACGGTCAGACAGCTTGATGAGAACAACTGTGCTGAGATGCTCAGGAACCCACAGCAGCATGCTGGGGACCCTGCATGCTCAGGACTCCACAGCAGCATGCTGGGGACCCTGCATGCTCAGGTCTCCACAGAAGCATGCTGGGGACCCTGCATGCTCAGGACTCCACAGCAGCATGCTGGGGACCCTGCATGCTCAGGTCTCCACAGCAGCATGCTGGGGACCCTGCATGCTCAGGTCTCCACAGCAGCATGCTGGGGACCCTGCATGCTCAGGTCTCCACAGAAGCATGCTGGGGACCCTGCATGCTCAGGACTCCACAGCAGCATGCTGGGGACCCTGCATGCTCAGGTCTCCACAGCAGCATGCTGGGGACCCTGCATGCTCAGGTCTCCACAGCAGCATGCTGGGGACCCTGCATGCTCAGGACTCCACAGCAGCATGCTGGGGACCCTGCATGCTCAGGTCTCCACAGAAGCATGCTGGGGACCCTGCATGCTCAGGACTCCACAGCAGCATGCTGGGGACCCTGCATGCTCAGGTCTCCACAGCAGCATGCTGGGGACCCTCCTCAGGATCCTGTAGCGACATGCTTTGGAACAGGAACAAAATACCTCGGCAACAATCGGGCACAGATTAGACTTTCCTTGGAATTTTATCTTTCTTCTGTTTTGACTATTATTTAAAAACCGATCCTGATATGTTGAATGACCCTGTGTTTGACTTTTTTGTGGATCCATAACATTTTACAACAAAGTATGCAGAACTCTGAAACATGAAAAATAGAATAAAGAACTGAAATTCTCCAGAAGGGACCGAATCACGAGACTGATGTGATATTTGTTGAGCAAACAGAAGCTTGACTCATCGCATGGACTTGACTGTTTGTTTTCAGCCACTAAAAGTAAGAGGAGGGTGCAGAATTGTCTCCTTTTATGTGACTTTAAGGAAATGTTGCCCCAGTTTTAAAAACAAGAAACATTTCTGTTGAAGTTATAGCCTCTTAAAGGTCCTATATCATGCAGAATCAAATTTCTGGAGATTTTAACCATGTTGTGATGTTATTTCCATATTTAAAAAAAAATCCCATGTGGTTTTTGGCTTAATTCATGCATTTCTTAGTAATCCTCCTGCATCCTGCGTTCTGAGCAGCTGCTCCACTCTCTCCTGGAAAACAACTGACTGTAACATAGTGATGTAACAATGTTACACCAGGACATGTCTGCGTTGGCCCTGCAGATTAAACACACCCTCCTCGCGCTGCGAGAGTCTGAAGCAAGACACTAAGCACCACTATTTGTAGTATTTTACTTTCTAAAAACATTTAGGTGAAAATGAGCATTTGGCTACGAGAGTTACAGGAATTTATTCACCATTTTATTCAGGCAGCTCGAGGGGCAGCACTCACAAGGAGGGGGCCTGGAGGAGGGATGGGATTTTAGGTAAACCGAGCGTTTTATTTCATGGTTTAAGAATAACTCGAGAATATAAGTTATATTTCAGGACAAATGAAGACTATATAACACCAAAGGTAATGTTCTATCATATACGTGTCTATCCCAGATGTTGAAAGCTGTTAAAAAGCAGGATACAGAATCTTTAAATGTAAAACATCACTTGAGAGAAACAGCTCACTGCTCATGAAAAATAAAAATAATGACATTTTAAAACTGGAGCATCTTCTATGACTGATTTACTGATTTTAGGAAAGCAGCAGGTCAGAGCTGCACAATAATCCGGAATTATCATCAAGCAACACAACAAATATTGGTGCTGCCGCAATTTAGTATTTTAGCTTGGAATAATAACTTTGGTCATTTGGATCTATACATATAAAATAATATATTTCGATTGAAAAGATTTTTTTCTAATATTAACGTTGAATTAAGCTTGTGGAAAACATAAACACATTTATTTTCACACCTACAGCTTTAACAGTTCTGAAGTTTTAGTTTCTGAATAGAAACATTATTGTGGAGAAATTTTGGCTCATTTTTCTGTACAATGTTGCTTCAGTTCATTGAAGTTTGCAGACAGTTTGTGTTCAGATCTCTTCAGGTCTCTCCATTCAACCATTGATACAACAGTTCAGTTGTACATTTGTTATTGTCCTGGTGCAGCAGTGCTTTAGTGTCAGACAGATAGTCTCACTTTGACTCTAGTATAGTTTGATATACAGAAGAGTTCACTGTCGACTTGGTAACAGCAAGGTGTTCAGGTGCTGAGTCTGCAGGACAAGCCCACACCATCACCTCCACCTCCGTGCTGCATAGAGGTGTTTGTGCTGATATGCAGGTTGGTTTCCACCAAACATGGCACTGTGCATTATGGGTAAACATTTCTACTTTGGTCTCCTCTGACTAAAGAACATTGTGCTAGAAGTCTTGTGGTTTATTCAAGCGCAACTTTGCAATTTCTAAGTTTCTTAAAATTAATTCAATTGTTTATTTTTTTGTGGTTGAACGTAATTAGATTTTGTTCTGCTTAATTATTGTAACTAATGTTTCTAAAGGGTTTTGTTTCACCTTTACAAACAGTAACAATACAATATTTTAAATATTTTACATATAATACTTATAGCAGCTCAGCTGAAACACATTGAATCAGTGTTTGTTCTGAAACATAGAACTGTTTGTTGTAGAGGCTCCCACTTCTCAGCTGTGATCTTAGCTCCAAATCCTCACATGACCCTCAGATAATGAACCAAAAACAAAAACCAAAAAGCAGAGAGGAAGCTCAGTAGAGCGCTCAGAAAAAGGTAATGAACAGCACTAAAACTGTGAGACAAGTCATGAAACCACAAGCCAGAAACGTGTCAAACTTCCCGCATCTGTCTTTCCTGTTCTCATGTTTGATAAGGATCACCAGCAGCTGCAAATTTCCACATACATTGACGGGATTATTGTAAATCCCACGTGGAGAGAAGAAGGCAGACTTTGTACACTATTTTCAAACTTGTAAGAAAAAAATGTAATATTTCATCTTCATAACTTCTCATTTTCTAAGATTTTGACACACATTTTTTTTTCATAAAACCACTTCATCATAAAACAGCTTCACTTTCTCTTGGTGTCATTGAGTGGCTGCTTCCTGCAAGGATTAATTGAGCATAATTTCCGATGAGACAGTCCGATACCTTCTTGGTGAATAACGTGTGGGGTAAATAATCTGAATTCTTTCAGTGCAACCAGAGAAAAAGACCATCCGACTGGTCATTCACAGCCATCTGTGCATGTGTAACCTGATAGATTAAACGCATCAGTGACTCATCAATCAATCCAGTCAAACTTCTCACACTGAGTCTAGTTAAAGAGTAAAATTTTTAAATAATTAACGTGTAAAAATGTTCTGAAGTTTATTCTTTTTGTATGTTATGATGCTGAACATTCAGTGACGCATGTCCAGCCAATCACAGGTCATAACCAATCAGAGGAGTCAGTTAGAACAGCTGCAGTGGTTTTTGCTGTGAGTGCACAGCTGTGGGAGTGTTGGTGCACATCTGTTAACACAGACCAGCGAGCTGACTGTGTAAACCCACACCAGTTGCTATGCATTCCCGTTTACACTTCACAGAGAAGCTTGCCGCGTGATGAGATGTGGTTTCACTACGAACAATGACCTAAACTTGATTTTGAAAGCTGATACGGTGCAATTCTTTTTCAAAATCATGCAATATTAGATAGATGTGCCAGTTTTTTACATGCAGTATTGACAGGCTGTGGGATTCTTTAGAGAACGTCACAGATGTTTCCGTGTAACAAACCACCTGCTCTGAAACAATTTTATGGCGAAGAGCAGTAATTTATTACCATTTATTTATATTTGCTTTTTAAAAAAGGTTGTTTTTAAGTTGAGCAATAATTGATACATTTGTCATTGTTTAATAAAACATGATGCATTTTTTGATTTTTTGCTTTTAACATATATACAGTGGGGCAAAAAAGTATTTAGTCAGCCACCAATTGTGTAAGTTCTCCCACTTAAAAAGATCAGAGAGGCCTGTAATTTTCATCATAGGTATACCTCAACTATGAGAGACAAAATGAGGAAAAAAAATCCAGAAAATCACATTGTCTGATTTTTAAAGAATTTATTTGCAAATTATGGTGGAAAATAAGTATTTGGTCACCTACAAACAAGTAAGATTTCTGGCTTTCACAGACCTGTAACTTCTTTAAGAGGCTCCTCGGTCCTCCACTCGTTACCTGTATTAATGGCACCTGTGTGAACTCGTTATCAGTATAAAAGACACCTGTCCACAACCTCAAACAGTCACGCTCCAAACTCCACTATGGCCAAGACCAAAGAGCTGTCAAAGGACACCAGAAACAAAATTGTAGACCTTCACCAGGCTGGGAAGACTGAATCTGCAATAGGTAAGCAGCTTGGTGTGAAGAAATCAACTGTGGGAGCAATTATTAGAAAATGGAAGACATACAAGACCACTGATAATCTCCCTCGATCTGGGGCTCCACGCAAGATCTCACCCCGTGGGGTCAAAATGATCACAAGAACGGTGAGCAAAAATCCCAGAAGCACACGGAGGGACCTAGTGAATGACCTGCAGAGAGCTGGGACCAAAGTAACAAAGACTACCATCAGTAACACACTACGCCGCCAGGGACTCAAATCCTGCAGTGCCAGACGTGTCCCCCTGCTGAAGCCAGGACACGTCCAGGCCCGTCTGCGGTTTGCTAGAGAGCATTTGGATGATCCAGAAGAGGATTGGGAGAACATCATATGGTCAGATGAAACCAAAATAGAACTTTTTGGTAGAAACTCAACTTGTCGTGTTTGGAGGGGAAAGAATGCTGAGTTGGATCCAAAGAACACCATACCTACTGTAAAGCATGGGGGTGGAAACATCATGCTTTGGGGCTGTTTTTCTGCAAGGGGACCAGGACGACTGATCCGTGTAAAGGAAAGAATGAATGGGGCCATGTATCGTAAGATTTTGAGTGAAAACCTCCTTCCATCAGCAAGGGCATTGAAAATGAGACGTGGCTGGGTCTTTCAGCATGACAATGATCCCAAACACACCGCCCGGGCAACGAAGGAGTGGCTTCGTAAGAAGCATTTCAAGGTCCTGGAGTGGCCTAGCCAGTCTCCAGATCTCAACCCCATAGAAAATCTCTGGAGGGAGTTGAAAGTCCGTGTTGCCCAGCGTCAGCCCCAAAACATCACTGCTCTAGAGGAGATCTGCATGGAGGAATGGGCCAAAATACCAGCAACAGTGTGTGAAAACCTTGTGAAGACTTACAGAAAACGTTTGACCTCTGTCATTGCCAACAAAGGCTATATAACAAAGTATTGAGATTAACTTTTGTTATTGACCAAATACTTATTTTCCACCATAATTTGCAAATAAATTCTTTAAAAATCAGACAATGTGATTTTCTCGATTTTTTTTCCTCATTTTGTCTCTCATAGTTGAGGTATACCTATGATGAAAATTACAGGCCTCTCTGATCTTTTTAAGTGGGAGAACTTACACAATTGGTGGCTGACTAAATACTTCTTTGCCCCACTGTATATATACACTTCACTTTAAATGAAAATGAAAAAAAATGAAAATGAAAAATACTTTATTTATCCCAGAAGGGAAATTCAAATAAATGTAAAGACACCAGGTTTAGTGCTTATATTGTTACAGTAAAACATTCACATGACAGACTGCTGCTCAGATGTTTTCAAACTAAAGCTACAAAGATTGTATTTGCATGTCACTAGTCTTTGTTTGAGAAGAAAGTTTACAGTTTGGTCTTGAGTCTTTTCTTTTGACCTCCTCTGGAGAGTCCTCCTTGTTTCGCTAATGAGGAGCCTTGCAGATCAATCGATGGGTTACAGAAGGAACTGCAGGGTCCCGGGAGGAGATGCGGCCACACAGGATTTCCTCTCATGGCTGTGAAGAAATTACCTCATTGTGAATTTGCTGCTCTGCTCACACATGACAACATCAGCTGGATTCTAGTTCCTAGTTTTCCTTTTTTCCAATCCAACATAGAAATGTACAAACAAAAAGATGGATCATTGTGTTTATGATGCGGTTGCTTTGGTGGCACTCAGCGTTGAGTCGTGCATTCTGCACAAGTTTACCATCTTTAATCTCAAAGAAACAGTTCAGTTATTTTTAAGTGTGTTTCTGTGAAAATGTTCTGAACCTGAACTCATTCAATGGCTCCAGTTTAGGGAAATAGGGTTTAATTTTGAACAGACTGACGACCTAATGGCTAATTCAATGTAGATTTCTTCATGACTTTGTTCATGACTTTTATTTCTTAAGTATTAACCACAGTGGCGGAGCCAGGAAATTTTCACTGGGGTGGCCCGGGTGGAACTGTTAATGTTCTGGGGTGGCCAACATGTCACACAAAAAATGCGAAGTTTTAATGAACCTTAAAGGGACATAAGGCAAGATTTGTGAAAAACTACACATGCATTTCCAGTTTATTCAATGCTAATGGGTCATGAAGCATTAAAAACCCAAAATAACGAGGCCATCCGCATATATGTCTGTTGCCTTGGAAACGCTGTGTGCTACATAATGCGCTGCAGTTCGACGTCCGAATTTCCCGCGCAGTTGTAGGGATGTGACGTAAATTGACGCTGCATGCGCGTTGCCGACAGCTCTTGAACAGGAAGTACATGGCCGCCGTGGACTTGGATTCAAACACTGAAGGTATACTTATGGATGTTTCTGCAGCCAGCAAACGACCTGCATCCACTCTCACCCCCCAAAAAAGTGGCACCACGAAGAAAAAAAAGACTTTATCAGCGGCATCTCGTGAGTCTAAAAAAAATATGACCGAAGCCGGGCAGGCACCCGCATAAATATTGGATATGCGTTCGGTTCATGGAGGGAACTTCAGCTGCATTTGGGAGTGAAAACGGATGCTGACATGGCTCATTTCCTTGTGACCAGGTGAGAAAACATTATAGGTCGTGTTTAGAGCCTGATACAGTATGAAAATGATGAGATCAAATCAAATAACAGAGTGGAGAGACCTGACGTGAAGTATGTTAGCCTCCCCGGTGCAGTGCTGTGAAGACGAACCGTCTGTAAAGTGTCTGTGCGCGCTCCCGTGCCGGCTTGGCTGGTGGCTGCAGTTAGCCACAGCGCCTGTCGCGGCAGCACTGAGTCAGATTTTGTAAAGCTGCCTTAAGTTCCTTTAAATCAAACAAATACAACATTTTGACGTTGGCAGCGGTGGCAAAGATCTATTATTATTCCAAGTATTTTTACTTATTCGTGCAGGTAAAATAACAACGATGCACTACAAAAATATATAAAATACAAAAAGTATAAATGTGTCTGGGGTGGCCAATAGGGTGGCCAGAACTCAGCTTGGGGTGGCCGTGGTCACCTCTGCCCCCTCCTAGCTCCGCCCTTGATTAACCAGTAATATGAAACATTTTATATCTAAAAAATGTCAGGAAACACTGATTAACAGACCTTTCAATCTGTCTGTGTTAAAATTCGTGTGGTTCCTGTTCCTTCTGTTAGGCTTCGTCAGCAGCTCGTTCATATTCATTATTCGAATTTGCTGGACTCTGAGTGGCTAACAAACTAGCCTATGTGTTATTGCCACCTGTGTAGCTGTAGCATAAGACGTAGCAAACAGGAAGACACGACGTCTGATGTTGCCATGCGCAGAGGGGCAGGAAACAGTATACCTTGCTCTCATAGGCTAGTTTGTTAGCCAATCAGAGTCCAGCAAATTTGAAAAATGAATATGAACGAGCTGCTGCTTGAGGCCTGACGGAAGGAACCGGAACCACTCAAATTTTAACGCAGACAGATTAAAAGGTCTGTTAATCAGTGTTTCCTGACGTTTTTTAGATATAAAATGTTTCATATTACTGGTTAATACTTAAGAAATAACCACAAAGTCCTGAAATTTGTATGAAATGGCCTCTTTAAAGAAAGATGGATATACCTTTTGGAGTAGTGTAAAAATATGTTGATCATCATTTTAACTGCGGAACATAAAGTCTCTTCATGACTTGTGAACTCTGTGAACATGTGGGTTTAGAGAGGAAGCTGTGTTCAAACTGAAGTTGGTCACAACGTCTCATC
Source organism: Pachypanchax playfairii (assembly GCA_006937955.1). NCBI lineage: Eukaryota > Metazoa > Chordata > Actinopteri > Cyprinodontiformes > Aplocheilidae > Pachypanchax > Pachypanchax playfairii. Next base: position 1,953,844 of record SSNP01000002.1, on the reverse strand, counting down.
ATACCACAAGTTCATGTCTGGTCTGGTGTCCCGAGAGTCACATACAGATGCATACAGCCATTTTCTTAAATGTAATAAAATGTAACTGATCCTTAAACACAGTTGATCCAAATAGTGTCTGTTCATGTTTTACATAGTTAATAGACTAATAATCTCACAAAATGTCTTATACAGACATGCTACTGCAATAAAGCCTCATAACACAAAAAGAGGAAACTTATTTTGAGTAAGGCGTTTTAGTTTTCAACTTCCTGAGACCAAACTTAAAGTTTTGTTACAGAAGTTGACAATAAGTGACGTGACTATGTGTACAGTGTATGCAGCATGTGGTTTGGTGTTTTTATTTTAGGATCAGTGAGTTTCATCATTATGATACTCAAGTTTAGTAAGTGTATGCCAGTATTTCTCTGATTATGTATAGTTACAGTTTTTTTTTTGTTTGAGAAAAACTTTTATTGATCAGAATATCTGAAACTCTGCTGTGTGACAGTGATTTTTATTTTGTTTGATTTTATGTAGAACTGTTAGAGAGAAGTAAGAGATGAATCTGTTCTGGTTTAGTGGTCTGACATTGTTTTCTGATTCTTGTGTTTTATATGACTTCATTCAAAAAATAACTTAATGATATTACAAGAAGGAAACTTTGAGTTTTTACTCAGTGAAATTTTCTGTATAGAAACATCAACCACATTTCGTGCTAGACTGTTTCGACCACAAGCTGAAAGTTGAAACAAAACGAGTTCCTCTTTGTGGCTGGTTTAAGTACAGGTTAAAGTGAGAAGGTTCTGGGTTCGAATCCGGCCCGAGACCTCTCTGCATGGAGTTTACATGTTCTCCCCATGCATCACACTCTCAGAAATAGAGGTACGAGACAAGAACATTTTTGTACCTATAGGTAAATTGTTTTAAAATGTTCCCTTAAAAGTACAATATTGGTCTTTAAAAGGCCAGAAATGTCCCTTTGAGTGTTCAAATTGATATAAAGTACAAATTTGTATCATTTCAACTGCACCTGCAACCCTGGCCAAGGCTGGTTAATCTATATTTTACTAAGTTTCATCCATCAACTTCAATATTATGTTTCAGAATATTGATTTTAGACTTCAAAATGTGGCATAATTTTGTACCTATAGGTAAACCCCAGAGACAAGAAGGGTAAAAATTCTTGTCGCTGGGGGTGTACCCTGTAGTCCAGGTCCATTTTTGTACCTTATGAAATTGTTCCACTAAAACAGTAAAATTATGCCACATTTTGAAGTCTAAAATCAATATTCTGAAACATAATATTACAATATTGAAAATGATGGAAGAAACCTAATAAAATGGAGATTAACCAGCCTTGGCCAGGGTTGCAGGTGCAGTTGAAATGGAACAAATTTGTACTTTATATCAATTTGAACCCTCAAAGGGGCATTTCTGGCCTTTTAAAGAACAATATTGTACTTTTAAGGGAACATTTTAAAACAATTTACCTATAGGTACAAAAATGTTCTTGTCTCGTACCTCTATTTCTGAGAGTGCAGGGACTCCGTCTTCTTCTTCCTACAGATCAAAAACATGCATGAGATAAATTGGTATTTCTAAATTGTCTCTAGGTGTGAGTGTGTGTGAGTGGTGGTCTGTCTATATGTGGTCCTGTGATGGACTGGCGACCTGTCCAGGTGTGAACCTGCCTCTCGCCCAATGACATCTGGAGATAAACACCAGCTCCACACAACTCTGAACAGGAGATAATGACTGACTCTAATTCTAAAATTGAAACACAGCAGCGCCTGTATATATTGAGGTTTTACCTTTTCGTTCTTATCTTTATATATGTCTTTAAATGGAAGACATTTTATCGCTAGTGCAAATTGCTGCTTAGCTAATGTCCACTCACAGACCAGAAATAATCAGTTTTTTGTGTTACAGTTTGGCCAATCGCAGATCAATTGATTCATCTCTACATTTATCACAAGATCATTTTTTGGGGTCCATCTCTTGTCAAGTTGATTTAATCTTTTGTTGATTTTAAGAAACCTTTCGAAGACTAACTCATCATATTTTTTGTCGTTGTCATAGTGACATGTTTGACCACACAATGGCTGTGTTTATGCTTTATTTGTTGCTTCTGCAGGTCTCGTTGTGAAACAGTGTGGTCTAGCTAGGTCTTGCTGTTATTCCCCTTCATTATGACTGTATTTTATCTCATCAGTTCCGTGTCTGATCTCCCCGTATGGCACTTTGGGCTACATTTGTTATCTTTAAATGGGCTTTTTGAAAAAGAATGACTTGAAAGCAACAATGCTGGCAGGAAACACCAAGTGAAAGAGTGAAGCTTGGTATGTAACAAAGTTCCCTGACCGGAAATGAACCAGGGATGTTGTGTTTCAGTAGAATGTGTCTTAAACCTTTTGCCTGCAAGGACGTCACTATTGTTCTAACTTTATTGTTGCAGTTGATGGCTGTACGACTGAACATTACTACAAATAGAGAGTTCATAATAGTTTGGGTTTCTTTGTCAGTTAAAAAAAAGTTTGTGGGCGAGATGAAAATAAGCAATTCAGTACATTTCTGTACTAACTCACATTTGGTTGTTTCCACAAATTTGGTCAAAATTCAACAAGTTGCGCTGCTGGAGCTCATTTAAAAGAATTCTAATATCACTAGAAAATCATGTTCGGAAGCTTTAGCATTAACTGTTTTGGTACTACGCTGAGAAAAAACTGTCAGATGGAAAGGTGAAAACGAAATGAAAGCTCATGTGTTCAAAGGTTGTGCTTATAACATCACATCAAATGGAAAATAGAGCAGGCAGACCAGTCACACTGGTTCTCCCATGTCCGCCAGGTGTGGCACCTCCTGGTACATGCAGAGACTTGGTTCAGAGACTCCACTCACAGGTTGGCACTGGGTCAGAGTTGATATTCAAGCATTTTAATTTAGAAATGATCAAGAGATTTGTCAACATGGTGAAAGCAGTATAGACACGTATCGCGTGCGGAGAGAAGTTGTCTTGTTTAAAGACTGTAACAGGTTAAGACATGTAGATGTCACTGAAGTAAAGCAGTGTCATCAGTGTTCTTCAAATCCCTACCAGAGATGACTCGATGTCATGTTCTATGGTTCTCCATGCCATGCAGGAGTAACGCCAGCAGATGCCTCCTTAACACTGGTAGAATTGATCCTCTCTCCTTGGTGCTGCCAACAGAGCACATGATGCTCATCCATGGTGATATAAAACTGTGATTCATCGTTAAACATCATGCAGTGCCACTCGCCTTCAGTCCATGCCACCTTTCCAAACATGATCATCACTGCTTTGCAGTTACTGACAGCTGATGCATGAGGGGTGGGAAACCTGCAGTATGGCTGACGGTAGACTCAGTAACACAGTGATATTGTTGTAAACAGTTTGATTTCTGTCTGATGTGACTGTATGTACTCAATGGTTCAGACTTTGAATAGCTGATAGATCTGTTTAGGGGATTGCACTGTACCACCAGCTTCATGGAAATCTGCAATATGAACCCTCTCAAACTTCCATGACGGATGTTAATGTTGTCTATTATCTGCAAGGCATGTTTTGTGACTGTGACCTTTACTTACTGTTTAAATTGATCGCCTGATTCTCTGACAACTGTCTAATAATACAAGCGCTACACTCATTTTCTACATTTATGTCCTCTGGTATCAGTTCTATCATCTTTCAGATTGAATCATGTACCTTTTCATTGTCTGCATGGATAACAAGTTACATCAACTTACAGTTCAGCAATTGTATTAATTTATTCTCAGAATCCTAAAGGTGTGTTCTTTTTTCCAGGTTGCTGGTTGGTGCCCCCAAAGCCAAAGCTTTAAACAACCAAAAGTCGAAAATCACTGGAGGCCTTTATAAATGTGAAATCAGCCAGTCCAATAACTGTGAGCGTGTTGAGTTTGACAATGAAGGTGAAACTTTCTCACTGACCAACCTTTCTCACCATCTGGGGAAACTTTAAATAACTTGTTTCTTGTCTTGTGTTGCATTTTGTAGAGAAGACATCCACTGAGAGCAAAGAGGACCAGTGGATGGGTGTGACTGTGCAGAGTCAGGGACCTGGGGGAAAGATTGTAGTAAGTCAAACTCTTTAAATGTCCCTTTGTCCCATTCTTACAACCATATAGAGTCAATAACAGTGAGATTATGTCATTTCATTTCAGACTTGTGCTCATCGCTATCAGAAGATTGTGTGGAAAGATTATCCAATTGAGACTCATTCTGTTCCTGGACGTTGTTACGTTCTCAGTCAGGACTTGACCATCAACCCATCTTCTTCTGACGATGGAGGTAACTGGCACTTCTGTGATGGCAGAGGCGGAGACAAAGACCATGACTATTTTGGAGTCTGTCAGCAGGGCCTGGCAGCCACCTTCACCAAGGACTATCATTATTTAATCTTTGGAGCGCCAGGAACTCTCAACTGGAAAGGTCATTATCTTTTATAACAGAGTTCAAACATATTGCTGTAAGAACATTTACCAAAGAGATCAGGGGCCGTATTCACAAAGAATCTTAGGGCTAAAAGTAGGTCCTAACTGGCGAATTTAGGAGTAACTCCTAAAAAATGTGGGCGTGTCTCTCCTAAATTTAGGACTCCTAGTTTCTTAAGATAAAAGTAATTCACAACCACTTTTAGGCCTAAAAGTAGCTCCTAAGTCTGGGAGTCCTTAAAAGAAGACAAGAGGACTCCTAACTCCCTAAGACCTATTCACAAAGACTCCCAAAATGGCTGCAGCCAGACGCAATGTGTTGGACACTCTGGATGATTCTGAATTGACCAAACGATACCGCCTAAATCATGAAAGTATTTAACTTTTTGTAGATTTGGTGCGGGATGCAATCACGTCTCCAACTAGATTCAAGATTTTTATTTTCCATTTGCACATAAAAACAGTCGTCCCATGCACATTGGAATTCTAGTGCAGAGCACCCTGAGTCAAGTTTAAAGAGAAGAGAAGTTAAGAGATGGGGACAACAAGAGAATAAGATAGAGAATAGAACATAATAAAACTAAATAAAGTATCTATAAATAAATGAATTCTTAAAACAGAACAGAAAGTGTTTTTTTCTTAAACAGAAAGAATATCATTGCACGTGGAAAGAATATTATTGCACATGGAATATTAACCAAAACGTAACAACCCGATCCAGAAATTAAATGTTTAGCGACACTAAGATATTTAGCCGCAGGGAAAATGCAACTTTACATCCTGGACAGGACGCCAGTCTGTCGCATAATATGCATTTCACGTTTATTTGTTTTTAAACTTCACCCTCTCTGTAAGTAGGCTATTGTGTGTAAGTTGTATGAAGTGTCAGTCTCATGGCCGACACAAAGATGTCATCATGCATTATTTCTGCTATTTGCGCTGTTCATAATTACGCTTTTGTCGACATTGAAGTTTTTCATTTCCTGGTTTTACACGTGTCATTAAACAACCAATCACACTGCTGTCCGGCTATTTACTCATGCATGGGAAATTACGTTTTCCATAGCAACGGGACGTCACTCTTAGCTTACTTTTAGGGATTTGTCCTATGTAAAAGTAGCTCTTAGTGTGTTTGTGAATAGGTTTTAGACGACAACTCCTACGTAAGACCTTTTAGCGCGAGTTAGGAGTAATACCTAGCGGTAAGATAAGAGTCTTTGTGAATACGGCCCCGGGTTTCTAACTCTGTACAGGAAATAATGTTCTTAACACGTCTTTTATTTGCACAAATATCTGCTGGTTTGGTCTCTTAACTCTTCTCCAGGGACTGTACGAGTAGAACAAAAGAATGATACTTTCCTGGAGATGGGGATATTTGATGATGGCCCGTATGAGGTTCGGATGTATCAGCGTCCCGTACCTGCACACAGCTACCTCGGTAAGTTAGCTACCAACAAAACATTATATTATATACTTTTTGTCATTTTTGTTCTTTTAGTATTTGATGTAGTTGTTCCTTCTTTGGAATAAAAAGTTTAAACATTTAGTTGGTTTTATTTATCCTCTCTGTGTTCTTCAGAATTCTACATTCACAATTTCTGAAGTCTTACCCAAAATTAAATTAAAAAAACTGGAGATACAGTCACACAAGGCCAAGTGTCGATACCAACAAAATAATTGTAATAAAAGGAGAATAATGAGACTTAATAGTGTGATTTAAAACCAACGTTTTTATCGTTCCATTGTTAGGATTCTCTCTTGATTCTGGACATCACATCATGAGCAGTCGTGACCTGACGGTGGTGGCTGGAGCACCGAGAGCCAATCACACTGGAGCTGTAATCCTGCTGAAGAGGAAAAAATTTTCTGGTGAACTTAGGGTGGAGCACACGTTATCTGAGCCCGGACTGGCGTCTTCATTTGGATACGACGTGGCTGTGGTCGACCTGAATAACGATGGGTAGGTGAAAAGCTTCAGAAGAAAAAAAGTGGCCATTTTTTAAAAATGTAAAATAGTAAATATTTACCCTGATCTGTAATCTAGATGGGAAGACATAGTTGTTGGAGCCCCTTACTTCTATATTAAAGACGGAGACATTGGAGGAGCTGTTTATATTTACATTAACAAAGCAGGACGGTGGGAAGGTGTCACTCCCGTTCGTCTTGACGGAAACAAAGAATCGATGTTCGGACTGGCAGTGGAGAACATCGGAGACATCAACCAAGACTCATATAAAGGTAACTCAGCTGCTTTTGTGTACAATGTTGATCATTTCTCAGCTGCAGCTACTTAAACATTTATTCTGGTTGTCATACAGACGTTGCAGTCGGAGCTCCACAGGACGATGGAGGTGCAGGAAAAGTTTACATTTACCACGGATCCGTGCAGGGGATCAGAACCAGCCCTGCACAGGTTGTTGTTGATGTTGTTTTAAGCAAAAACGGAAACTTTTTTTAGTTTTTTAATTGCAAATTTAGGCCTTCTAAGTTTTTATATCTGGTTCTTTATTTCTCACAGATCCTTACAGGCAAAGAGCACAACCTTCGATTATTTGGATATTCTCTGGCAGGGAACATGGATATAGATGGTAACTCTTATCCAGACCTGGCTGTAGGATCTCTGTCAGATGCAGCTTTAATTTACAGGTAACCTACACATTACAGAACATAAACTTAAAACCTGCTAAAGTCTTTAAATAATTGTACAACACTTTTTTTAGGGCAAGGCCGGTTATTACTATTATGAAAAATGTCCGTGCATCTCCAGAGGAAATTGACCTCCGACTTCAAACCTGTGGAAACAGCTTTTGGTGAGTGTTCTTGTATTTTCACTTACGTTTGAATAAACTCGGCTGATAAAACATTCTGTTTGTTAAAAATAGACTTTGTTAAACCCTCAGCTTCACTGTGAAGACGTGTTTCACCTACAAAGCCAACCCTGCGTCTTACAACCCACAGCTGAGTACGAGAGAAAAAAAGTTGATGGTGCAGAATTCAGATATATATTCAGTATTCTGCTGTTTTTATTGATGTTTTCATTTTGTCTTATAGCTCTCGGCTATTCTATTGAGGTGGATGGACATCGCAGGAAACAAGGGCTCAAGTCCAGAGTGAAATTCCTGAAAGAATCCCAGACTGAATCTGACAACCAGTTCAACAGCACCATCACCCTCCAGCATCAAAACCAGACAGAGTGTGTCAACGTGATAGTTCAACTCCAGGTAAATCATGTTGTTTATGTATTTACAGCTGGAGGTTGCTACCAACTGCATTAAGGAAATATACAGTAGACTTGCAAGATTATGGTGTCGAACTAAGACTCTACAAGAAATGAGTATTTCTTAAACTGTTTAGATGTGTCTCAAAACATTTAGTCACATTGAGTGTAAAAACATGTTTTCTTCAGAATTTCATTATCTATTTTGGATTTGCACAGGACAACATAAAGGACAAGATGAGGAGCATTCCCATCGAGGTTTCTGCACAAATTGTTTCTGCAAAACAGCAGAAAACAAATAACGGTCTTCCAGAGTTGATGCCAACTTTAGACGCCTCTCAGTCCGGCAAAATATCCACAGAGGTAAAAACGACTGGTTAAATTTATATGTAGACAGAAAAACATAGTAAGATATTAATACTCTACATTTGCTTTTTATTGCAGGTCAGTTTTGTAAAGGAGGGTTGCAGGGACAGTAAGATTTGCTACAGCAACCTGAAGATGGAACAAAAAAGTCTGTTCTACAAAAAAAGCAGTCAGGACGGGATCTTACCATTAAAAAGGTTCAAATTCCATCCAACCAATCCAACTACTGCGACTGAAAAAAACCCAAATTATCTGTCATCTGACAGATAATTCTACAGTTTCTTATTATAATATATTATTATCAGTTATTTGTTTGTCTTTAAAGGTGGTATATGGAACTTGGAACAGAATAACACAGCATAAAGCCTTCAGCCATCTGGGTGCCAGGCTCGTTAACCCAACCCACCCACGTGCGCACTCCGATGCTCAGATCGATCAATATTCCTCACCAAACCCACTCGGATCTCCGATCCGAGCAGGACAATAAAATATCATGAGTTCAGCTCACTAATCATGCTCTCGAGACCCGCTGATCACACACTGATTCTGATAAAAGCAGCTCCTACCTGTTGGTAGCACCGCGGCTCCAAAACTTCCTGCGGTCCCTCCTAAGATCCTCTGTCCTCCTCACACACCATCCTGCATGCCTCACTTATCTAATGAAATAAAAAAAAAAGCAATAAAATCAAATAAAAATGTCCCGAAGAGCTTCAGCAACATGTAGCTACGTGTTAGCTTAGCTGCTAATGAAAACGTTTCCACACAGAACTTGCTCGTCACATGGGAAACCGCACGCAAATAAGGTATATAATCACCACATGTCCTCTGTGCTTCCAGCTGCTTGACCTGCAGACTCCACAGTACCAGCCTCACTGTGCTGGATTATTTACGGTATTAGGCAACCCAAAATGGTGCCCGCTGCTCTGCCAGCTATTGGCTGGTAGATGTAAACAAAATGCCAACTTCGTGCCTGTCAAAATTAATATTTTATAATATTTTACTTCAAATATAATTTTTAAAGGAAATTCTGTATTTTCATTCTACACCCCTCTAAACACCCCGTGGAGGCATTATGTTGTTAAAATATAGCTTTTTATGAAAATATTCCATATCCCACCTTTAAGTTTATGTTGTTGCACTTATAAAACTGTTTATTCTACACATCACATCCAAAAATCCTCTTGCCTTCCAGCTGAGTCTGAAGTTAGTCATCTTACTTGTGTGTCTGCAGTAAGAACAACATCCCAGAGTTTTATCTGAATGAGGAGAAGAAGGACTTGGTTCTGGTTGTGACTGTGAGCAATGCAAACGGTGATGACGCTTATGAAGCAAAGCTTGTGGGGAAGTTTCCAGACACTCTGTCGTACTCTGGAGTCCGATCAGCACCTGTAAGTTTAGCTGGTATAAATAGGGTAACATGCATACTTTCAGAGAATACTAAATCTTTGATTTTTATACAGTTGTGCTTGAGATTAACTGGAAGGAAGTTGAAGCTTGAACAAATTTCTAAATCTGTTGTAAAATCTGTGAGGTTGATGTGATCCAGATTTGGAATATTCCACTGAAACATAATGTCTTTAATATAAACATTTTAATACTTTCTGTATCATGGAAACCTGTTTTTACTCAGTTGGATGCCTGCAGTAGATCAAATTGTGTAATATAGTCATGTATTATAGTAAGTTCCCTTCAGGCAGATGTAAATTGTTTGACTCTGTTTCCGCAGATGAATATAAATCACCTTTTGGTGACATCAATTCAGGTCTTTATTTAATGTGTTTATCTTTTTAGGGATACAAGCAGATTAGCTGTGATGCTAATCAGAACGGGTCTCAAGCAGAGTGCGAGCTGGGAAATCCATTTAAAAGAGACTCAAGGGTACAAACCTATCAGTTTCACATTTTACCTAAAAACTCACTGATTGTTACTGAAATGAAACGTGTTTTCTTTTTTAACTCGAGGTTTCCTTTTACATCATCTTGAGCACTCTGGGTATAACTCCTGACACCACTGAGATTGAGACTGAGCTGCAGCTCCAAACGTAAGTGATGCTCTTATTTTATTTTGTTCTGCTACCTGTTTGAGTTGTTGCATGAAGACTGTTTTTCAAGATTTAAAACACAAAATTAACAATCCAAATATGGATTAGATTTCAGTTTAGGTCTGGTTTGCAGCAGGGGTTAAAAAAGACAAAAGGTCTGGAAACATATGTGCATAGTACACTGGATGGTGTTTACATGTGTCGCTCTATGTCATGTTACTGAGATGTTACCAGTTACTCTCATTAGTTCCACTTACTGCAGGACTGAGAGGAGAACCTTTGTTCCCAAAGCCACTTTGCTTTTTAATGTCCATTACCATAAATTAGTATCACTGTGACATTTTTTACTCATTTTATAGGTATTTATATTTTATTCAGTCCACTTTTGAGAACAAGTAAATACTGTATATTTTGGGTTGAGAATTGTTTGTTTATGTCTTGCCTTCCATGCTGCTCAGTTGTGTCTGAATTTTAATTGCCTCTGGGGGATAAATAAAGTTGATCTGATTCTGATTCTGATTCTGATTAGTTGTCAAATGTTCCTCCAGTTATTTTTTTATTTCTACCAATAACGTTTTGAGCTTTTTGTTTCCTGTCAAATTCTAAATGAGCTAATATTTTATATAGAATCATAAAAAAATCTGTTTCAGTATCTGATATGTTGTTTATGTTCTACTGGGAATAAAATATGAGCTTCTGAACTGTAAATCAACTCAGTCTGTTATTTTTGATTGACTTTAGTAAAACTGATAACATTAGAGGGATATATAAGCTGCTTGTTGGCAGCATACGATCCTTAATATGTGTTCGACTTTAAGTTTAAAAAATTAAATGCAATGAAACAACATATTTGTTAGGAAATGTGATCATGACAAATACAACAAATTTACTGCTAAAATAAGCTTCAAACATTTAAAAAACTATATAAGAAGGATTAAAAAAATCTGTTTTATATAAAACAAATACATGTTGATAAAAAAAATCAAGCAACTTTCCAACAAAAGAACTTCTGATGTAAAAAAAAAATCAAAACATAGAAGAAATGTTAAGTTATATAAGTATTTACTTCTAAATTTACAGCTTTAATCTCTGAAATACATCCCACATTTTTGACAGTCTATCAGTTTATCTGTGTGTGACTGTTTTCTTTTCTTTTAGCACCAGCAATCAAACAGATCTCGTCCCCGTGAAAGTTAAGAGTAAAGTGATAATTGAACTACCTTTGTCAGTAAGCGGGTAAGCACAATGCAGAAGAGATTTTGGCTTGCACATAATGAAAATATATGTTTATTTAGTTCCTCAAATCTGTGGTTTGTTTTTCCATCAGTGAAGTCAAACCCAGTCAGGTTTTTTTTGGAGGTGTTGTAAAAGGAGAAAGTGCGATGAAGACAGAAGAGGAGATCGGGAGTTTGATTAACTTTACTTTCAGGGTGAGTTCAGTTCTGTGACTTGTTTTCTAAACACTTCTCGTCATTGGTTGTTAAATTACGAGGTGAAATTTCTCCTCCAGATAAATAACTTGTGGAAGTCTGTCAGCGCTTCTCTACATATTCACTGGCCTAAATCAAACAAAGACGGGAAGTGGCTTCTGTACCTGGTGAAGATCACGTCTCGCGGACCCGAGAACGTTGTCTGCACCCCAGTATCTGAGATTGACTCTCTCAAATTGGTTGGTGATTTATAATGTTTAGTTAAATATATTTGATTTAAAAATGATTAGTTAATAAAATGTGCTTTCAGGGATCCTCTGTGTCCCGACAAAAACGAGAAACTGTTGAGCAAGAAAGACAAACTGCTGGCAAAGCATCTCTCCTCACAGGAAAAACTAAAGTTTTGGTGAGTTTATCTGTTTCTTCTCAGTTATAAACATGTAGATGGGATTTGATAATAACAGATGATTTACTTCCTGTTGTAGTCCTGTGAGAGAGAAAACAGATGTGTGGTGCTGAAGTGCCCCCTGCAGGGACTCGATGGTACTGAAGTTGAACTCAGATCTCGTCTGTGGAACTCCACATTCATCGAGGTGAACTAGTTTCCTTCCATCTTTATCTAAAGTGCTGAACACTTGGACTAAAACCTGTTTTTGTTTTTCCTCAGGAATTTGCCTCCAATCCAACTATTCTGTTAACCGTAAAGGCTTCACTAGTACTTCACACTCAGGCTCAGAACATCATCCTGAGAAATCCTGACACAGCTGTATGTAACTCATAATTGAAGTAACTCCTAACAGTCCTGATGTGTCTCACCTGGTCTCCTGGATTTCCTGTTTTTGCAGTTGACAGTGACAGTGTCCCCGGACAGCTCAATAGCTCCGTATGGGGGAGTTCCCTGGTGGATCATACTGTTGGCAGTTCTCGCAGGGATCTCCATTTTGGCTTTGATGGTGTTTCTGTTGTGGAAGGTGAGGAAGAGAAAATTAACATTTGGTACAATAAGACAAATATAAGAACAATAGAGCCTACTGGCAGCGTTTCCTGTTTGTTGAGCATGTTGGTGTCTACTGAGAAGGACAAGAAGCCGGTGGGTGATCGAGCTGAGGAAGAGGAGGCAGCATGAAGCATCATGTGGGGAAGGCAGCTGATGGAGACAGTGTAGTTTGGGTGCTGTCATTGATGTTGATGTTATTTTAACATGTGATCAAGTTGAAAGGATAGATCAGATATTTTGAAGTGGGTTCTGTATAAATCTTATTAATGTTTAATATCTTACCTGTTGCACATACCTTTTGGAATATTCTGTAAAAACAGAGCAAAACAGAAGGTAATGTAGGGGATAAAATTACTGTCATAAAGACGTGTATTAATCATATACAATTAGTGTATAACTAGCAAATTATGAACTCTTGTTTCTACCAAATTATATACAAACATGTCCTGTATGTGTTTGCTATTAGAATATGATTTTAAACATAATACCTTTAAGAATTCACAAATACAAAGTCCAAATTTACAGTTGTTGTTTCTTCTGTGTAAACAACAATCAGTGTGAGACTGTTAATATGAATCTATCCTTTGAGAATATGGATTAAAAACTGTAACAAGGTCACAGGATTATTAATGGAGCACAGATACATTGATGCCAGTAGGCTTTTAAACTGGCAAGATGATCAACCAATGAACAACAGAACAAAATCAGCTAATGTTTACCAATTTGTATATATTGCTATTAAAAGGGTTTGTTTACTTCAACAACAGTATTAATCATTAATATAACATATATAAATATATATATATGAACAAACCAGAATAAACTGTGGTAAGTATAAATAGTTCAACTAAGGATGAAAAATGGTTGCAGGTTTAATGAAACAGATTTAAAATATTCTTCTGTTCTTCTCCAGTGTGGTTTCTTCAAGAGAAGAACTAAAGATCAATACAATGCTGCGTATCACAAGGCAGAGGTCCACATTCAGCCCTCTGATAAAGACAAAGTCTCTGATGAGGCCTGATTTATTCTCTCTGATCAAGGGTAAAGTCGGCATGATGTGTGATTATTACTGCAGCTGCTGATGAGCTCACGTTTCCAGCCAAACCTGCTGACTTCATACAGAAAAACTCAATCAGACACATATTGTACAGAGACGACGATCCGAGACATCTGGAGGATTTTAAACATGTAAAAACTTTCCATCCACATTCTGCGTGAAAGAGACAAACATTTTAGAGGATTTTGTTTTAGTAGATCAAATCTTTGTTCAAAATGTGTCTGAATTTTGCAAAAAAAAAATAAAAAATAAAAAATGGAGCAACTTTGTTCTCTGCAGAGGCTTTTCCTGTCGACTTTTCTGCTGCTCGGCTGTACAAGAAGCAAAAACTGCAAAGCATGTTTAACCTTCTCCTCATGCCTCACATCAAGTGCATGAATACTGCTCAATTTAAACTAATCAAATCTCTTCCTCTGTCCAGTGTGGATTCTTTAAACGTTCCAAACAGGACGACAGCGTTCCTCGTTACCACGCTGTGCGGATAAAAAGGGAAACTCCTCCGCGTCAAGATGGAAAGGTCCAACTTGATGCTTTTGAAAAGAAACAGTGGATGACAACATGGCTGGATAATGAAAGTTACTCATGAATGTGTTTAATGTTTCATAGACGAGAACAATCTGCTTCACTTCTGCCACGAATGCACTGAATTTAAATGTTAACTTTTTGACAATGGCTTTTTATAATGTAAATAATATTATTCCAGGAATTAGTTGTTTTCAAAACCTGGAATTTTTACACTGTATAGATGGTCAAATATTTCTAGTAAGTGTTGTGTATATATATAAATATCTCTGCACATTTATTTTTTGATATGAAAAGAAATCATGGAACCAAAGTGTTTGTTTACTGCTCCTTCTGGATCTGTACTGTCTCTTTAAAAGCTTCAAATTAGGCAATGATGGTACAACTAGTTTACTGTAACGTGAATTTAAATCAGTATGTGAGTTCTGTGGAGTTTAGTACTTTCCAAAGGAAAAAAGTTTTTTCCTGATCTAAAAATGACTTTTAGGTACAACATCAGGTCGTGTTGTGGTGTTCAGGTAGCTTCAACTGGACTGTAAATCATCACTGAGTCAACTCTTTATGTTCCACACGAGGAAGATTTTTTTAGAACAACATGTACATTTTACAGATGAAATAGTTTTTTTGGAATTGTCAAGAAATAAAACATCTCAAAGAGTCTTTTTTGCTGTTAAATTTCTCTTTTAGTATAAGATGTTTCTACATTTAAAACAACTATAGTCAGAACTTTTATTTCTGTACAAACTTCTGTGTCTAATTCATGCAAACTACAGTGTTTACTTTGGATTAAATAGGTCATATCTGTGTAATAGGTAACAGATCAATGCTCAATCTTAAACTGTACATAACAACTCGCAAGCTGAATTATATCCATAAATGTGTATCAAAAACAGATAAACTAACAGTGAAATGTTAAAGTATTTGTAATTACCATTCAAAATAATGTTAAACTTGTGCTACAACAAAATTTCCAAGAATTACAATTTTTTTCATCAGTTTCTTTGTTTTTTAAACCAAAATTCTAGCTCAAATATTAAATCTCACAGGTGACATGTGGGTCTATTTTAAATGTAACTTCAAGTTGTGTTTGAAACTCTAGATTTTTCCTATCAGACGATTTCCTGTGATTGTTTTCCCTGTTGCGTTGTGGAGTAGCTGCTCACACCTTCAACATTTATCTGGTGAGTGAGGAACAGAGGAGCAAAATAAAATATCACAAAGTTAGACTCCAAGTCCACTCACAGCATATGAAAACAAAAGCTGTAAAGGTGATTCACACACAGACAACTCAAGGCCTACTCATACTCAAAATAAATATGAGCGTGTGATGTGTGGCCTGGTGTCGGGTCTGGAGGAGGATCAGTATGACATACCGGTCGCTATGTTCCCACATAAAGCGACTTAAAGGAACTTAAGGCAGCTTTACAAAATCTGACTCAGTGCTGCCGCGACAGGCGCTGTGGCTAACTGCAGCCACCAGCCAAGCCGGCACGGGAGCGCGCACAGACACTTTACAGACGGTTCGTCTTCACAGCACTGCACCGGGGAGGCTAACATACTTCACGTCAGGTCTCTCCACTCTGTTATTTGATTTGATCTCATCATTTTCATACTGTATCAGGCTCTAAACACGACCTATAATGTTTTCTCACCTGGTCACAAGGAAATGAGCCATGTCAGCATCCGTTTTCACTCCCAAATGCAGCTGAAGTTCCCTCCATGAACCGAACGCATATCCAATATTTATGCGGGTGCCTGCCCGGCTTCGGTCATTTTTTTTTAGACTCACGAGATGCCGCTGATAAAGTCTTTTTTTTCTTCGTGGTGCCACTTTTTTGGGGGGTGAGAGTGGATGCAGGTCGTTTGCTGGCTGCAGAAACATCCATAAGTATACCTTCAGTGTTTGAATCCAAGTCCACGGCGGCCATGTACTTCCTGTTCAAGAGCTGTCGGCAACGCGCATGCAGCGTCAATTTACGTCACATCCCTACAACTGCGCGGGAAATTCGGACGTCGAACTGCAGCGCATTATGTAGCACACAGCGTTTCCAAGGCAACAGACATATATGCGGAGGGCCTCGTTATTTTGGGTTTTTAATGCTTCATGACCCATTAGCATTGAATAAACTGGAAATGCATGTGTAGTTTTTCACAAATCTTGCCTTATGTCCCTTTAATGTTTCTTTTGCTTTCAAATTTCTTTAAATAATTTTCATTTGGAACAATACAAACCATTTCAAGTAAACACTAAACAGCTATAAAAAACTGTAAATACCTGAATCAAAACAAAACAATTTTCTAATATATTTTTCAAGTTTTTCAACAATGCACCTGTTGTCTTGTTTCTATTGTTTATGTCCTGCACAAACATAATATGACATTGTGAAAATTTCAGAAGCACTGTAATTTTATTTGTCTCTGCTTTGTTTGTATACATCGTTGTATTCTGTAAAGCTGATTTTTTTGTGTGTGTAAATTAACCTTTAAAAAGGTTCGTGTTCGGTCTAATAATGCCTGCAGATTTATTTCTTATTTCTGAACAACCACAAGAGGTGCCTCTCGAACAACTTCGTGTGAGTCTGTGAGAAATTGAGAAAGGTTTATGATTGGTCAGTCGATGTCACGTGATCGTGCTGTGGGCACATACTTATGCATTGTGAAATGTCTGCGACAAAGCTCTACATAAAGTAACTTAGGTAAGTCAGAAAGGCGTTTTTTGGGGAAAAGAAGTCGCTAAGGGGTCTGAAAAGTCTTTAGAAATAGCTAAGTTGGCAACAGTGGCTGCCCTCATCGGACGTCAAGTTACGTGCGGGTAGTCACGTGACATCCAATTTTCAAATTTTCTGTCTTTGATGACGTCACAAAAAAATAATCTGCCACCTGTTTAACATCCAAATTCCACACTTCGTCCAGAAGAACTGAGCAAATACTGATTTGAAGACATATTTTCATAGTAAGTTTGTTGAAAAAAGTATTTTTGTGTATTTTATCACAGATTTAAGATGGATTTGAAGGATATGACTAATTTGCTTGCGTGTGATTCTGAGCACTGCTGCACAAGACCTGATACACTGTGGAAAAGAGGCTTGGAAAAGCTTATGTATTGTTTTTTTTGCTGCATGGAAACTTCAACATATTCGCCAGTTGTATCTGTGAGCTATTTTGAAGATGGACCTATTCTTCTCGAAATGGCGGATTTACAACGACTGTATAAAAATGTTTTTGAGGAATTAAGTAATCATTTGATGTCAGACAAGAAGTTTCCTATTTCAAAAACGAAAAAAAAAACATTTTCAGATTCTTGTATTTCTAACGTGAGAAAAAATGCTGATTTGAATTTTAGACCTGATACATTGAATAAAGTAGTTGGACAATTAATTAGCCTTCACTGGAGGAATACAAAAACATATTCTTATAACCCTTCTAACCCCAATCCACCTCCTCCAAGAGACAGGAAGCGGTGCGGTGTGTGCAACTGCATGCAGGATTATCCATGCATATCTGCTGTCCAGTTTTCACGAAAGGAATTACATGAATTTGGAAAAGAAATGATGAATATTATTTACTGCCATTTGATGCACTTGAAGATTCTTAGATCTTGCAAGACTGATGCACGAAGATTTTCAGACACAGATGTTGATCGGACCTTCGCAAAAAGGAGAAAAGTAGAAGCTGCTCATACATATAGCAATTTTTGTGAACGTACAAAAAATGTGGTGGATGAATTTTTTGACCAAATGCAAATAATAAGGCATTGCAGACATTGGAGATCACCTTCAAACTTGGAAAGGATCATCACTCTCATTCAGATTGTTGATAATAAGATGGCTCTCATGGAAAGATTGGGTAGAGATCCTCATGCCATAGAGAGAGAAAGGAAAACTGTGATGAGAGTGTGTCTGGACTTCCTGTATATTTTAGTAGCACAGTATGGCAGCTCACCAAATGGGCCATGGTCACAATCCGTTTTCAGATTTCTTGTAACCAGAGTATTTCAAGAAATCAATTTACCCATCATACATGACCCTGAAGCTTTTAATAGGATGAGAAAATATTTGTTAAGTGACCTCTGTAAAAAATTTGGTTCTAGACTGAGGGTAGCTGAGGCAGCTGTAAGAAAGGATCTAGAATTTTACATAACCATCATTGTGTCTCTGAGAAAACACACTTCATCCAAAACTGTGAATGTAATCAAATGTATTGGTAAAGCTATAACCAAGCCCTTGGTAGCCGGCATAACAATGCTGCAAAAAGTCTTCAAAAATATATGAGTAAATAACTCGGTCATTATTTCAAGTAGAAAATATGACTTTTTTTGTAAATTTCATTTTTTATTTTTAACATTACAATACAACTGAGGGCACCAGTTTGTGTGACCTGCCGTCAGTCTCTGCTTGCTCTATGCTGTTTGTGTTTACTGAGTTTATACCAACCCCGTGTCAATATGTGTGTTTATCCGTTAAAAAATGGCCTTGAAGTTGAAACCCAGCCGGGAGCTTTCTGCATGTTTACATGTTCTCCTTGTGCATATGTGGAGTTTATATCATTTTTTCCCGCCATGAGTGAAGCTAAATCCAGTTCGGATTCTTTTGGAGGTGAAGTGAAAGAAATCACAGTGAAGAGAAAAGAAGAGGTTGGAAATTTGAGTGAGTTGGGTGAAATTATGTTTTTTATGAACATGGACTCATTTCTTTTGTAACACAGCTTAATAATAATGAACATAATATTTGTAATTACTTTAATTTTGATTTTCACATATCTGCTAGAAGTGGTTGTTTGTCTATGTGTGACCCTGTGATGGACTGGTGACCTGTCCAGAGTGTCCCCCGCCTCTCGCCTCGTGACTACTAGAGATAGACACCAGCTCCCTGTGACCCTGAACAGGTAGTTGCAGGTTCAGAAAATGGATGGATGGATGGATGGATGGATGGATGGATGGATGGATGGATGGATGGATGGATGGACATATCTGCTAGATACTGTGTATATACAATAGACTTGTTGTTGGGCTGTGGTCTTTATAACTCAGAGACTTGTTGTTATTAAACACTGATCTTAAGGAAGGCTCGAGGACAGAACTGAGGGGATAATCGTTCTTTCCTCACATTAAGATTTTCTACTTTTAACTGTACTCTATAAATGTCCCCTTCAGTTAAAGAACTCGTGGAAGTCACTGTCAGCGCCTCTCCACACATTCATTGGCCTAAATTCACCATAGCTGGAAAATGGCTGCTGGTGAAGATGCATGTTCTCCCCATGCATGCTTGGGTTTTCTCCGGGGGCTCCGGTTTCTTCCCACAGTCCAAAAACATGCAAGAAGTTATTGTCACTAGGTGTGAATGGTTGTTTGTCTATGTGTGGCCCTGTGATGGACTGGCGACCTGTCCAGGGTGTCTCCCGCCTCTCGCCTCGTGACTAGTAATTGGCCAACTTTTGTTTTTACAATAGGAAGAGGGTCATGTGACACATCAGACTTATTGGTAATTTTACAAGAAAAACAATGGAGAGCTTGGTTTTAGCGTAACTTTATTCTTTCATGAGTTATTTACAAGTTTCTCTTTGGTCACAGCCATTGACATGTCGAAGAGGTTAACACGTGAGGAGCGGATCGAAATTGTGTTGATATCTGGTGAACGCAGTAACCGGGTCATTGCAGCAGATTTCAATGCAAGACACCCTATGAGACCGCCCATCTCCCATGCTACAGTTAGCAAACTGCTTGCTACGTTTTGTGAAACTGGTTCAGTGTTAGATTTGCCAAAATGTGGACGTATGAAAACTGTCACTAATGAAGAAACATCAGTGGCTGTCCTAGCTTCATTCAGCAAGAGCCCACAGGGTAGCACTCGCCACATGTCACTGGAGATATTAGCTGCTCACAAATGGCACCCTTACAAACTCCAGCTACTGCAGCATCTCAACAAGGATGACCCAGATCCTGTCTCNGGCGCACAGAATTTGCAGAATGGGCAAAACAAAAATTGGAACAGGACCCTCAGTTCACGCAGAAGATTTTGTTCAGCGACGAGGCAAAATTTTATGTGAATGGTGAAGTTAACAAACAAAACCAACACTATTGGTCTGACACTAACCCACATTGGATAGATCCCTCCAAGACTGTTGGAACAAAAAAAGTGATGGTATGGTGTGGTATATGGGGTACAAAGATAGTGGGGCCATTCTTCATCAATGGAAACCTCAAGGCCACTGGATATTTGAAATTGCTACATGATGATGTGTTTCCCTCTTTATGCGCTGAAGCTGGCACGTTCCCTGAGTTTTTCCAGCAAGATCGTAAATGGTAAATGGCGTGCACTTGTATAGCCCTTTAATTAGGTCCTACGACCCCCAAAGCGCTTCACACTACAGTTTTATTGTCATTCACCCATTCACACGGGAGAGGGTAGGGGCTAACACTCACACAACCCGATACACAGATTGGGGGGCAACATGGGGTTCAGTGTCTTGCCCAAGACATGTGTCACTGTCAGCGCCTCTCTACACATTCATTGGCCTAAATTCACCATAGCTGGAAAATGGCTGCTGGTGGAGATGCATGTTCTCCCCATGCATGCTTGGGTTTTCTCCGGGGGCTCCGGTTTCCTCCCAAAGTCCAAAAACATGCAAGAAGTTAATGTCACTAGGTGTGAATGGTTGTTTGTCTATGTGTGACCCTGTGATGGACTGGCGACCTGTCCAGGGTGTCCCCCGCCTCTCGCCCTGAGACCAATGGAGATACCAGCTCCCTGCGACACCGAACAGGAAGAAGCAGGTTCAGAAGATGGATGGATGGAAATGACCGATTTAGTGATATTTTCATAAACTATTAATTTTCCACATAAACAACATGGCAGCTTTTAAAAAGTGAAAGAAGACTAAAAGAAAGGTGGAAAGAATAATTGCCTTATTGATGTCATTTTACACACAGTACCGGTATGTAAAAATGGCGGGAAATATTGACATCATACAGAACTTACTTAGAATGGCAGTTATTGGACTTGTCTTTTATACATAAATATATTTTTATTTATATGTTGATTTTATTTTATTTTTTTAATGCTTCATATGATCAGACTACTATTATCTTTAATCCCCAAAAACAGCTGAATCATATACACCAGTACTTATGTAGAAACTTAAAAAGATTAGATGAATAATAAAGGTTGAAATAGATGATAAATATTTTCATCATCCAACATCTCGTGGCGTTCAGGTACCTTCCACTAGACTGCAGATCATCACTGCATCAATGCTTTATGTTCCAAGGGAAGATGTTGGGGGGGTATTTTTAGTATTTAACTCCCTGTCCATTAGTTTACATTAGGATATATTTTGTTATATTAAAAAGAAAAACATGTAAAAAAGATGATCATCATTTTAGAGTTTGCAATGTTGCAGGATAAAAAACTATTTGATGAACACAGAATGTCAAATTCTTCAGAGCAGACAGTCCCAACTGTGTCCCTCACGTTTCCTAAATTTAAATAACCAAATGACTTCATCAAGTTCTGCAAAGGTTTATTTATGACTCACTCAGTTAAAGGAGAACGCCCGTTTTTTGCAATTGGGGCCTTATTTATTCTGTGAGATGTGTTTTACTCGTCATAAGTGGTACTTTTTTGCGATTCGGATTCGTCTCGGAGATTTTTGATTCACACGGCAAACACCTAAACGCCAATAAACGAGAGTCAGTTGGGCCTGCGTTTGCCGACCCTAAATCGGTTTAAAATCAGTTCAAATCCGTTATTTTTTTAATCTGGCCATTTAGATACTCTATTGTTTATTCCGTTCCAGTGCCATCTTGAATCCTGCGCTCATAGAAATTATATTTTTTACAGTGACGGGAGAGTGACGTCATCTCTCCGCGCGCCCATTCTATTGGTGCAGTGGCTTAGCTTCCTAAAAAATATCATTTCTATGAGCGCAGGATTCAAAATGGCACTGGAACGGAAAAAACAATAGAGTATCTAAATGGCCAGATTAAAAAAATAACGGATTTGAACTGATTTTAAACCGATTTAGGGTCGGCGAACGCAGGCCCAACCGACTCTCGTTTATTGGCGTTTAGGTGTTTGCCGTGTGAATCAAAAATCTCCGAGACGAATCCGAATCGCAAAAAAGTACCACTGATGACGAGTAAAACACATCTCACAGAATAAATAAGGACCCAATTGCAAAAAATGGGCGTTCTCCTTTAAATCCAGGACATAGTCCTAGAAATCTTTTTGAAAAAGGACCCAACTCTGTAAAAGAAGGTAAATCTTATTTTGGAGACATGAATTTTAATTTTGATCCAGAACTGGAATTATTTTATATTCAGACTTCATGAAAGCCTGAGACCTCAGGTTGATCTATTAGTAACGTAACTGTGAAATTGTAAACACAGTCACAAGTTACTGATAAAAAGAAGTTTTCACTTTAGTTTCAGTGACTTTTATTTAACAAAAATAAACACAATTTATTCAAAACTAGTAAATCTGGGATCATTTGAAGTGACTTATTGACTTAATGTTGTTTAGAAACCTCAAACCAGAAGAAATTTCTTCAGACCGTCAAAATAAAGTTTAAAAAAGAAATACAATCAATGACTGTAGAAATAAACCAGAAAGGACTCCAAGTGCAGATGTGATGTCACAACAATAAATAATCCTTCAAAAAACTCCTGGATCCAGATGATGAATCTGCATTTTGAGTTATCATAAACAGATTTACCAAGAAATTAATAAACTAAAACAGAAAAGTTAATTTTATTGATCTGAAAAACAGATTAAAACACTTTTTATGCAAAAATTGGTTTATTTGTTCTAGTCAGAGCAGATAATCAACTTTTTAAACACTATTAATGTTCTTTAAACCCAAACAACTGAAACACACTTGAGATGAAAACAGGATTGTGATAAATGTAATTCCATAAAACAAAAACATCAGAAGTATCATTACTTTTATGTAAGTTAAACCTATTCCGATCAGTCAAAGGTTAGCCGAAAGGTTTTCTCCTGCTCCTTGCGTTGGGTGTCGCACAGTTTGGACACTTCTTCCACTCTCCTCTGCAGGAGAACAGAGTTCTGATCGATCCACTGCAGTGAATCCATGTGGGCGTTGAGGATTTTACAAATCTGCTGAAGCTAAAGAGACAAGAACACGAGACAAGATGAGCAAACCTCAGTCAGGACAGGTTTAATGATGAGTGACATCACAAATAGTTCTGATCTTACCGGATCACTAGTGTCTGCCGGGCCGCTGGATGTGTTCAGGTGCTCGATGATCTCCTTCAGGTCCTGGGACATCCTCTTCAGCTGCGCGTCCACGTTCTCGGCAAGCTTGTATGTTCTTTCACGCTCCTCATCAGCGTTCTGCATGTAGATGGTTCCACTCTGCTCTTTCACAGACTCCTCGAGGGGACACAGCAGGTCCTCTAGCTCCTTCTGCTGGGACAGGATGAAGTCCAGCTCCTGGTTCAGCCTCCTCTGGTCCAGCTTCACTTTCTCCAGCTCCTTGTGCAGGGATGTGATCTTCTCGCCGTTCTCCACCAGCATGCGGTCCCAGGCGTTCACTTGAGTTGCCTGCTGTAAAAAGTGTCTCTCTTGATCCTCAAGCTCAAGACTCCACTTGTTTATGAGACTCTCCAGCTGGGCGTAGGTCATCACAGGGGGGGCTGCAGTGGTGGTGCTGATTGTTGTGGCTGTTGTAGTTACGGTACTTGTAGTGGATGCAGGTTTAAGTCCCAGGATAAAGCCTGTAGCTGTACCTGTACTGGGGACTACAGCTGTGGTGATGGAGGCCGGAGCAGAGGTGGTAGCTGTTGACCCCAGTGGTTTGAGTGAAAAAGATAAACCTCCTCCAGCTGCTGTGGTTGTTGCAGTAGCTGCTGATGAAGCTGCACCAAATGCGAAGCCTGTGGCTGCTGTGGTGGCAGCAGCAGCAGCGGTGGTGGCGGTAATGGGAGCTGCAAATAGAGTCGGACCGGGACCTGGAGCTGGAACTGAAGCTGCCTGGGTGGATGCAGGAGGAGCTGGGGTGGATGAAGGTTTAATCCCGAAGTTAAACCCTCCACCCTGGGCTGTTGGAACTGCAGAGGTGGAGGCTGCAGTGGTCCCGAAGCTGAAGCCTCCTCCTGTGGGAGCAGTGGAGGCTGCAGCCGAGGTCACCTGGACTTTGGTGGACCCAAAACTAAATCCCCCAAACGACAGGCCGCTTGCTGCTGTTGTGGTTGTGGGTGCAGCTGTTGATGCAGGTTGAGTTTGGGGAGCAGCTCCAAATGAAAATCCTCCTCCTTGTGCTGGGGCTGCAGCGGTGGTTTGCGCGGTCAACAAGCTGCTGAGGGTAAAGCCTGCACCCGCCGACGGGGCTGCTGTGGAGCCCAGAGGCAGCCCGGTACCTGCCGTGGTTTGAGGAGTCGTACCAAGGCCAAATGTGGTGGTGGGTGTCCCATAAGCGAACCCCGTTGGGGCGGCAGAACTCTTTGCTGGGGTGCCAAAGCTGAAGGCGCCGGTAGGGTTGTTGGTGGTGGTCTGGGTGGAGTTCCCGAAGGTGAAGCCTCCTTCCGGAGCTGCGGAGTTCGTTAAAGTGAAGCCCGTGTTTGGAGCAGCAGCTGTGGTCTTTGGAGCTCCAAAGGCGAAGGCCGGAGACTGTCCGAAGTTGAATCCACCACTCATTTTCTTTATCAGAATATAAACAACAGATCCGCGAACGTTTAAAATGGTCTCTTCCTTGTTGAATCTAGTTTTCGGCTTTTGGCGGGCTGAAATGGCGAGTTGTTCCAACTGAAGTTATCAACGTCTTTTAGGAAGCCTTTCTAGAAACAAAGTAAATCAGAAATGTAACAACGTTACTTTCCGCGTAAACATACGAACAATTAGGAACACATCATTCTCAGAAACGTGGCCCGCTGAATCGCCATTTCTGCAAACAGGCAATGTTTAAGCTACCTAAAGGAAATGACGACATATTCAGATTACACATTTTTTGCAGAATTTTGTCTGTCAGAGAAGAAAATCCCGCCTTTCTCTTTAACCGACAACCGTTATATCCAATCACAAGCTCTGATTTGAACCAAGGAACATTTTCATTGGCTATTTTTTCCTGCCTGACAGACAAACACCGGGGCTTGAGAAACCGTATAATTTTTCAAAGATTAAATACCGTTCAAGAGAGTTATGAGTCACTCAGGGTCAATAGTTTTGGATGACGCACTCGCTTCATACGACGATTAAACAAGTTAACGGGTTTTTAAATGTTTGGTGTTTAATATTCTTTTGATAAATTTAGCATAACAAAAATTCCACTTTAATAAGGCACCGATATATCTTGAAAATATAAATATCCACATTTTTTGTTTATTTTTATACATCTTTCCTCCCTGTTTTGTATTTCTACACCACACGTAAACCAAGACACACTGGTCGAATTTAAAAATATTTGGAAATACAAAATTTAACCAGCCACAAAAAGGGTCATAAACTGTGACTCCATCATCGCATAAATACACTCCTCTTGGCTTTGTAATGACTCTTTGGGTTAGCTTGTTGACTTTTCTGTGGATTTTAGCAGGCAGCGCTGAAACTGAGGACGATGCACAAACACTGGAGCGTAGCTGTGACAAGGGATGCTGAAATTACATCCGTTTTCAAAATAACAAAAGAATAACAATTTCGCCTGCGTATTTGCAAGCGGCGAGGTTTAAAAACAAGATAGTTTTGTTGAAAACCAAGTGTGGCTGGGAGGCCACCTGCTTCTTCATCTCATTGCAGAGTCGGTCTGAGTGAAACCGGTGAGTCAACATGAGGCTGCTGAGGTTTCTGAGGAGCAGCGTGTCAATAGGAAAGGATATCGACTATTATTCCAGATTTTCTCCTTCTCCTCTTTCAATGAAGCAGTTTCTGGATTTTGGTAAGAGGTTGTTTACACACACACTTTATAACAACATCTCATTTAAATGCACATATTGTGTTGATTCTTTCTTGACATCTTTTATTTTTACCTGCTTTCTAATGACTTCTCAGTATTTGCAGGATCCAGAAGCTCCAAGTTTTTTTGTTTTTGTTTTTTTATCTTGACATGAAATGTGAATAGAGATGAAAATTGTGTTTTGTTTTTTCATCCAGGTTCTGAAAATGCATGTGAGAGAACCTCCTTCGCGTTCCTCAGACAAGAGTTACCCGTCAGGCTGGCCAACATCATGAAGGAGATCAACTTGCTGCCAGACAACTTGCTGAGGACTCCGTCTGTGCGCTTGGTCCAGAGCTGGTATGACGGTTCGGCTTCGTCCCTTCTAACACCTAAAGCTCAACAATAAAAAAAAAACAATTTCTCTTCCTGTGTAGGTACATGCAAAGTTTTCAGGATATTCTCAAGTTCAAAGACAAAAATGCAGATGACAAGAAAGTCACATATGAGTGAGTTTTATTTATTTGCATAATAGTTTGTCTTATTTCTCCACATTTTATTAATTGCTGTTTTCGATTAGTTTCACAGATGCTGTTATAAAAATCCGAAATCGCCACAACGACGTCATCCCCACCATGGCCCAGGGAGTGGTGGAGTACAAAGAGACGTACGGCACAGACCCGGTCGTCAGCCAGAACGTTCAGTACTTTCTGGATCGTTTCTACATGAGCAGGATTTCCATCAGGATGCTGCTCAACCAGCACAGTGAGAAAAAGATTCATCTTTTCATTTAACTTCAATCCAGCAGAAACCAAAAAGCTTCATGCAGCTTTCAAAACCCAGAATCAGGCCAAGAGTCCGGACAGAGACGCGGGCGTAAACATGTTTCATTAGAACAAAAGAACAACTTTGTGTTTGGAGGAAAATCTCCTCAGTTTTTCTTTCATATGAGTAACAATATTTTCTGTGTAAGTAGCTGATTGTTGTGAATCTTTCTGGGTTAAAAACTGTTTTCACAACAATAATAAAAGTGTAAAAGAGCTCGAGTTACTCAAACAAACAGGAAAGACTGAGTGAAACCGGTCCAGCAGGTTTTCCTCTCCGCAGGGTGAGACTGGGTCGAGTTCCAGATCTAATTCAGCTCCATGTTGAAAACTTTAGAAATCAAAGTTTGTACACACTTAGGAATATTTTTACCTCTTGATTTTTTTTTTTTTTTGCATCTTTGAAAACAAATTTAGTGCTAAAATGTAAAAAAAAGTTGCTTTAAATCTACAAGAACATCTTTATTTTCCTCTTTTTTCACATTTCTAAAACTCTGGTCGGTTACACCATTAAATTCACTTGTTACTCATGTTCTGTTTTTAGGAGAATTACTTATATTTTAATCACTATTTAGGATCATTTAAAAACTTTTATTGCTCCAGAAAAACAGAATTAGAGTTCAGGATGATCTCAGATCTCCAGGTTTTTATTCTCATATATTCCAGATTTTTTTGGTCACTTTTTAAGAAAATTTTATGACCTCAATTCTTAATTTTCTTTTCATTTTAGCTTGTATTATTCCAGACATTTTATTTTACTCATAAAGGTTATTTAACTCTTATTTAATCTATGAAGATTAATCATCCAGATTAATTATTTAGATTTTTCTTCTACTCCTCTGCTATTCTTTAGTTAGATTTCTGCATCAAACCAAAAATTCTCAATCTAAAATATAAAATGTTAATTATTATTTTATCTTTTCCTTGGACATACTGTGTTTAGCTCTGCTGTTCGGTGGGAATGTCAAAGTAAATCCTGCACATCCCAAACAGATTGGCAGTATTGATCCACACTGTTGTGTCAGCGAGGTCATCAAAGGTAAAAAATTATCTTTTTAGTCATTTTAAATATAAAAATATTGCAACATTATTCCACAGACCTGTTCAGGTTTCCTGATGTTCTTCTACGTTTTAATAAAAATAAACCGATTCCTTGCAGACGCCTACGAAAATGCCCGAAACCTTTGTGATCGTTACTACATGAACTCTCCTGATCTGGTTCTGGAGGAATTCAATGGTAATTTATTGGATAAATGGTGTAAAATGACATTATTATTGCATTAATAATTCTAAATAATTGTGTTTGTAGCGAAAGAGGAAGGGAAACCCATCACCGTGGTCTACGTTCCGTCTCATCTGTATCACATGGTGTTTGAGCTTTTTAAGGTGAGTTTTGCTGTTTAAACTCGTCTTCATACAAACAGTAAGTTTCCTGTGTGTGAAACGTTTGGTGACTGCTGCAGAACGCCATGCGCGCCACCATGGAGCTACACGGTGATGAGATGGAGTATCCGCCCATTCAGACGCAGGTTGCGCTGGGAGGAGAAGATCTCACCGTCAAGGTAAAACGTTTTATCCCATCAGACTCGGGGTCGTCATTTGGGTGTTTCGATGTAAAAGGACGTGTTGTTGTGGATTCTTTCGTCAGGTGAGCGACCGCGGAGGCGGGGTGCCGCTTCGCAAGATTGACAGGCTGTTTACGTACACGTACTCCACGGCGCCGCGGCCCAGCAACGACGGCTCACGTGCTGCTCCTCTGGTCAGTGACGACTGTGAATAATGAAATAATTCAGTTTGAACGAAGTTATTTGTGAGAATCGAGACTTAATTGATCAGTTCTTCTTCCAGGTCAGTATAAGATCCACTTCCTGGTTTATTTTCTGCATCAACACAGAAACCAACTGCAGGATTTTCACTGGGACTGATTTTTTTGTGTTGAGTGTAATAAATCTTCTTTTCCAGGCTGGTTACGGTCACGGACTGCCCATCTCTCGACTCTACGCTCGGTACTTTCAGGGAGACCTGAAGCTGTACTCTCTGGAGGGTTATGGAACCGATGCTGTGATCTACATCCGGGTAACTGAGTTTCACAGCAGTGGTGTTAAGAAAGAAGACCAGTTCATCATTTCTTAGCTTTGTTTTGTTTGTTTTTTTTCTCCCAGGCTTTGTCCACCGAGTCCATTGAGAGGCTCCCCGTGTACAACAAGTCTGTCTGGAAACACTACAAGACCATCCACGAGGCCGACGACTGGTGCGTCCCGAGCAAAGAGCCGAAGGACATGACGACGTTTCGTAGTTTCTAAAGTTTAAAGGCTTCCTGTAGGACGAGAAGTTCAGACTGAGCCTGATGGTATTTAAACCGTTCATACACAAAGTAATAAAAATAAATAAAATGAGGATAGGACAAAGTTCTAGTGCCATATACTTAATTAGTTTCCTGCATTGGAAGATTTTTAAGGGACTTAACTGGACCAGGTAAACACATAAGTTACCTGGTCTAGGTAACTGGACCAGGTAAATACATAAAAACCCCTCAGGCAGATTTATTAATGAGCTGCTAAAGAACGTCCTGGTGTTTAACAAAAATTCAGTGTTTTAACTCCGTTCAGGTTTGTTTAAAGTAAAAGTCCTTTTGTAAATCTGAGCTAATGTTTTTAATTTGCATTTTTTTCTGTTGATTTTGATTCTTTGTGGAAAAGAAAAACTGCAGATTTGCTGCTTTTTCTTTAAAATTGTCATGAATTATTTCTGCTGTTTGGTCAGAATGTCTCATTTAGGTCAAATCCTTTTGGATGATACAGCTGTCAATCCATAACTATACCAGCACTCCCCCTAGTGGCTGGCTGCAGTACTAGCTTTTAAGTCCCGCCTCCTTCACGTAAACAAATGGGACATTTTCATGAAATAAATACTTCAAAACTTTTATCCAGCTGTTGATTTACATTAACTCACGTAGATTTGACCTTCATTAATTCACAAATACTCACTTTTCTAACATGTTTAGTTATTGTAAGGAGGCGGGACTTTCTTCGCTGTCGCTGGTATTTTACTTCACTTTTCAACAACAGACGGAGACGTGTCGTCAGTCTTTGTACATGATGTTACAACTTGTTACATGAGGAACTTGGATTTCTAGAATCCATCACAAGCAACTTAAAATGTTTCAGTCTGTTACATTATTTGTTAATTTGACACATTTTACTGCAGCGTGTCTCCTATAAGCTAATACAGTATTTGTTCCTGGTGTTGTATTACTGAGCTTTATTCTTATTTTTTATTCAAAAATGGAACATCCCATGTGAAAATTAGATTATTAATTAGATTAAATGAGTTTATTGTTAAAATGTTGCACTTTAAGTACTTAACTGTGTGGCTATGCAAGAAGAGTTGAGGTGATCAGCTGATGCTGGGAACTTGTGTGTGATGTTTCCAGATTATTGCTGCTGGATTAAAAGCTTGAATAAATTATTTCAAATGACTCAGTTGTTCCTAAAATTGCATTTTCTTATCATTCAACTGAAAACGAAACAACCAACAACATGTGAAAGTTAGTTTATTGATCTGAGATTTAAAGTGTTCCTGATATCCAGCTGTTCATGTTCTGTACAGAACATGGAGTCGTGCTTTAAACGAGGACAAGCACCTTGTTTAACGTGACGCAGACGAGTCCTTCCGTCACTCAGTCCTGTGAGGTCCACATGGAGCGTCACGGTACCGCCTCAGAGATCCAGAACCTGAGACGGACTCAGAGCTGCAGCAGCTTCCACCTGGTCCCATAATTAACCATCATGTTGATTTTCTTTTATCAGTCCAGCTATTCTACTTAGTAGAAAATGTAGATAGTATAAAACAATGCAATTTAAGTAAAAAATATGCAGTTAACAGGAACATGTATAAAACTTGTTTATACATTTAAAACCTTGTCGCCTTTTGAAGCGTAAAAAACAAATATAGTGCTTTTATCTGATCTGTACAATAATCGCTCGACATGAAAACAAACATTTCAGCAACATATAAAAAGTTAAACAACAAAAGAAGCTGTATACAATTTACTTTGTGTGCATGAATCTGCATGAACTACATTATATTTGATTATAGACTTTTATCATTATAGATTCTAGTTTTTAGTGGTAAAAATGTTAGATCATCATTTTGGTCCCAAACCAGACGACATTCCCCGTGATTTAGTAAAATGATAAAAGATGACGTTACTGCAACAGAGAAAACACTGATTAAAAAAACAAACAAAACAACATTATTCACAACGAGCACCTCAGTCAGACACGCGGGCCAACACATTATTTATCCTCTAATTTACAACTCTGGCCAAATTATAATCATTATTTCATTTCTCGTCTGGTCTGTGGGTCGATGCACCTGAAGAAAAGCTGCACAGGCAGATCATAAAAACTTCTCACAGGAAGTTGATGGAAAACAACCTGCCAATCAGGTTGCAGGGAATTAAAAAAATAAAGGTTTCTCAAAGTTTTACATGAAGATGAAACCAAAGTGAGATTTGATTCAGAGTGCGACGCGACACCTCAGCAGACGGAGTCGCTTGACAGCGGCAGTCTGGCGCTGCGTCGACCCTCCTTTTCTCTCTTCTCTCGCTGTTTCTCCAGCTTCTCTTGGGCCTTTCGCATCTCCTTCAGCTTTTTCTTAATAGTTGAGCGATCGCTTTGATTCGACACACCGAGTGCCTGAAAGAAAAAAAACGCATTAAAAAAAAAAAATCCATTATGTCTCTCATAATGAAATACTGCAAACACACCAGAAGGGGGCAGTAACTGCTAAATCAGGAGAAATGAACACCATGTTGAGTGAAATCACAGCTTTGTTTACATCAGGTTTCAGTTACATCCCTTCGTTAACGCACCAACTCATCATTTAAACACAAAACTGCTTCACCTTCAACTTGTCGCTGTCCAAGTTCAGGAGCTGCAGACCACTGATCCCCTTTGCTGTGAACTCAGGTGTGTATTGGTCCATATTCATGCCCATCAACCAGTGACAGACCTGCTGATTGGTCCACTCAGAAACTGGTCGGTTCTGCCACTGATACTCTTTTCCAACAGCTACTGGCTCGTCGTCCAAAGTCTGCAGAGAAAACAGACGCGACAGAAAACAGTTAGAATCCACATCCTGCTTCTATAGATGGAGTTTAAACCTGTTGATAATTTAGAGGAAATTATTCAGTAAAATGTTTCAGATCTATGTACAAATCTGTGACGTGTGATACAGACTTAAACATACTGAATATGTCACAAACTTTTCACAGAAAAGCAAAACTGTTGCAGAACAGTCTGCAAGTCGTCTACATACAGAAAGCAAACAAACATTCTGCTGCTGAACATCTCCCAAGCTGGCACATGGAAAACAAGCGTGCAGTGACAGAAATCCCAACAACAGTGTGACGTCTTCACACTGAGAAGCAGAAATGAACGACGTCGCTGAGCAGAATAAAAACAGTTTGTCCTAAAGCAAAAGAATGTGCTGTTACACCGTCACAGCTAAGGAAAGCTGAGCCACGACACAAAACTAACGGCTGTAGCAAACAGACATGCAGCTCATAATCTGCCCATTAATCTGTGCTATAACAGAGGAAGGGGGGGGGGCAGGACTCAAAGGGCATGCTGGAGAACGCTCCCTTTCAGCTGCATCAAGGCGTCCCACACAGCTTTTTGTGTCTGTGACAAAGGAGAACACTCACCTCGCTGGAAGAGAAGTTTAAAGTGTGTGAGCGTCCAGACAGATTGGGTTCAGCGACAAACCCAGAGATGTCTGAACTGGGACTGGTGGGGTTAGAATCATCTATGAGTGAAAAACTCTGGAACAAGTGGAAAGAGTCAGACATCACCAAACAGCAGCTTGTTCTTTAAATCATTACGAGACAAAACGACAGACTGAGGGTTAAGTTTTAATAAAAACTACTGACAATGTTCAAACTAGATCAAATCAACCAGGTCACCATAATGACATCATGACCTTCTAAACTACAGCAGCTAACTACAACTACTGCTAACGGAAGTAAAACCCAGGAAGTTCAGGTATGTTTTCACTTAACGAGGGGTTTGATCAGTTTCTACAGGTAGTTTGTTAAATCTGGGGTTAAATTTGAATTAAACAGCAAGTTGCACTTAGTTGGTGTGCAGGAAAGTGCATTCAGTAAGTTTCACACATGATTAAAAACACAGCGTGTTTGTTAGAATGAAGTGAAAACCAAACCCTCGACTTATTTTCCTGATCAACAAGCTGGAAGCTTCATGAAAACTTCATCTGTTTCTTCTAACATGCCTGAAGAGCTGCTAACGTCAAGGAAACGGGGAAAAGGATCAAATAAAACGTTACCACATACCCACTACAAAAGAAGCAGGGCGGGATTTAACGAGTGCGTTTAAAGTGAGAAATTAAAAATCCAGATCTGGGTTAGTTAGTGATCCACTACGGTGTCATTTAGGATCAAAAGTGGAACAAAAATGAGAATACTGTACCAAATCTACCGAGCGACTGAATAAAGATGACCAGGAGAGATTTGTCTGTTTAAAGGAAACATGATCAACAGAGAAACATCAGAAAGTAAATGACTGAAATAAAGAAACAACAAATACAACTGAAGGAACTGAAGGAAGATGAAACAGGAGGTCATGTTTTGGGGATTTAATGACAGATGACACATATGCTGTCATTTGTGGTTCTGCTGCTGTTGTTCTCTCACTTACTCACTCCCTCTCACACATGCACACGCATGTGCACACGCATGTGCACACACACGTTGCACCATTTAAACGATAA
This sequence comes from Pachypanchax playfairii, assembly GCA_006937955.1. Classification (NCBI taxonomy): domain Eukaryota; kingdom Metazoa; phylum Chordata; class Actinopteri; order Cyprinodontiformes; family Aplocheilidae; genus Pachypanchax; species Pachypanchax playfairii. Next base: position 1,920,260 of record SSNP01000002.1, on the reverse strand, counting down.
AAAAATCCAGTCTACTGATACAGTTAACGTAAAGTAACAAATGAGCCGCTGAAGCTCGGCTTGTGCTACGAGCGGTGGAACAGGAAACATAGTATACAGTAAATAAAACCACTGAATGTGCTGCTTTCTCAGCAGGATCCAAACATTTTAGCTTCAGAACATGAACAAACCTGGACTCAGATAATCTTCTTGGACAGTTTGACACATGTAGGAAGACGTTTCAGAGCTGTAAAGTCACAGCTGATGTTCTCGTGAGGCGTTACGGTGAGTTCATACCTTAGTTCTTCGATCCTGGCTCTGCTCACTGCTGGTCTCATTGATGGTGTACGGCAGGCTGCCGCTGGACGAGGACGGCTCTCTGTCCCTGTCTTTGTCTCCAAACCAGGAGAACGGCATGCAGGTGGGGACGGAGGTCATGGACTCTGCAGGAGACAGGTTTCCTCCAGATTCTTCCAGTAACTCTGAGGAGCCCCTGAACAAACCCAGCGTATGAAATATGAGCCACGCTTGTGTTTTTATAAATGTCACTGACCTTCATGCTGCTGAGAACAAACCTGCTGTCCAAAGATGCTCTCGTTGCCTCTTTGTCATGTTTTTTTCCTTTCCCGCCGGACTTCCGGAGACCTCTGCCCCAATCAAAGGTTAGATTTTAGTCATTTAAAGATGGAGAAAGTTTAGTGAAAACTGAGTGAACAAATACTCGCCCAAAGTCTGGAAACCGTCTTTTAGGTTTTGCTGCAGGAGAAATCTCACTCAGCTCGTCTGTCAAGTGGGAGGGAGACACGGTGTTAGTGAAGATAAAAGGTTTTGCTCCTTTAGGTATCACATGACCTTGTATACCTTTGAGCTCTTTCCCCTTGGTTTTAGACTCCTTCTTGACATTACGTATGACACCAGAGGGAGACTGTGGTGACGAACTGTGTTTTGGAGGAGAGAAAGAAGGACTTGCGATGCTTTCAACACTTTCCCCCTGTGACGGAGACAAAGACGGGCTGGAAAGCTCTGATTTACTCCTGGAAACATCTCTGATCTCCGCCGGCTCGTCTTTCTGTCCGTTTCCAGTATAGCAGACGGGGACAGGAAGGGCCAGGCTCTCCTGGATGGACGTCCTCCTCCTGGGAGATTCAAGCTCCTCCTGCTCGTCCTCTTCTTCAGTTTCCTACAGGGACCCGGACAATTATTAACACAAACAATACGAGGAAGAGGAGATGAACCTTGTTTATGTAACAAAAAGCTGTGACTGGTTCCAAACAGGATAATAATGTGCTTTTATACTGACAGTGTTTTCGGTCATATTTGATCTAATCTGCAAACTCTGACAAACTTAACAGAATGATTTGGAAAGATCGTTAACGAAGCAGCTGTTAGAGTTACATACAAGCTCCCTGTGACTAACCACAAACAAACAGGAACCATTTTAAGCTAGAATGAGTGTGAGTAGTAGAAAAGTCTGGATTCTTTCTGCAGGTAAATCAGGTAAGTGTCAGCAGGTCTTCACACACCTGAGTGTGACTGGAAGCAACAGTCAGATTCTCCTTCAGCTTGTTCCGAGACGGAGCCTGACGTTTGGACCTCTGAGCCAACTGGCATTTTGCTTTCTGAACACTTGAGTCCAACCTCTTGGTTTCAGGAACTAACTCACTCCAGTCGTGTTCTACAAAAAATAAAAAAACAAGCGTTATTAATCCAGAATAAATTACTGTTAATACTTTACCTTCAGAATTTACAAAGCTCAGCTGAACTTTTTGTACAAACAACAAATATTTTCAAGAGATGATCATGTTTTGACGTGTGGTTTGATTTTTAAAGACTGATTAAACTCACACACCTAACTGCAAACAGCTGAAGTTTTACACATAACGAGATGTTTCTGCAGATTTATTTAAAAAAATACAGATGAATCAATGATTTTGATTCATTTAAGATTTCAGAAACGTTCAGACATTTAGAAATGAGACTGAAAAGATAAACCAAAACTCCACCAGGAAGGGACTCGGCTCGGAGGGTAACCGGCTGGCTGTGGACAAATGTAGCCTCAAAATATAAACATATTGTTTTTATTCCTCTAGTATAAGAATAGAATCTGTTATTTAAGTCAGAACTCCCGGGACTGTTTCCTTAGACTTCCGTCCGTCCGTCTTCTTCCGCTTATCCGGGGTCGGGTCGCGGGGGCAGCTGTCTAAGCAGGGCAGCCCAGACTTCCCTCTCCCCGGCCACAACCGCCAGCTCATCCGGGGGGATCCCAAGGCGTTCCCAGGCCAGCCGGGAGACGTAGTCCCTCCAGCGTGTCCTGGGTCTTCCCCGGGGCCTCCGTCCCGTGGGACGTGCCCGGAACACCTCACCTGGGAGGCGTCCAGGAGGCATTCTGACCAGATGCCCGAGCCACCTCATCTGGCTCCTCTCGATGCGGAGGAGCAGCGGTTCTACTTTGAGCCCCTCCCGGATGACCGAGCTTCTCACCCTATCTCTAAGGGAGAGCCCGGCCACCCTGCGGAGAAAACTCATTTCGGCAGCTTGTACCCGCGATCTCATTCTTTCGGTCACTACCCAAAGCTCGTGACCATAGGTGAGGGTAGGAACGTAGATCGACCGGTAAATCGAGAGCTTCGCCTTCTGGCTCAGCTCCTTCTTCACCACGACAGATCGACGCAGGGTCCGCATTACTGCAGATGCCGCACCGATCCGCCTGTCGATCTCACGCTCCATTTTCCCCTCACTCGTGAACAAGACCCCGAGGTACTTAAACTCTTCCTTAGACTTGTTGCACATAAAACACTGAATATTTAAATTCAATATTTTAAAAGTTCTCTATATCCAACATGACGAGTCAGGAAGTCGACTGCTCGTCTCACTGCTGATGTTTACGTTAGTATGGAGGTGATGAGGATCAGCACTGAGGCAGGATGGGATTTTAATCAGTCTACCTAATAGTGAATCAACAGACTGGGTGTTGGCGACCGAGTCTCGGCTGCTCTCAGCGACAGAATCCCGATCGTTCTGATATTCCAGAGCTGAAGGACCTTTGGACTCCAGGGCAGCGATCTGTACAAACAAAACAACAACAGTCAGACTCGAGCTGATTTATAGTTTCCAGCTGTATTTGAGTTGGAATCTCACCCTTCTGTGCAGGTTCTCCAGCTGCTCTTTGTACCACACGTCTTTTTCATCCAGAGTCTTCTTCAGTTCCTCCTCCTTCTTCACAAAATCAATTTCTCTGTGAAGGAAATGACACCAAAGTTCAGGTGGAAAATAATTAGACTTGTTTTTTTAAGAATGACACCCTGAAAGTAAAGAACAATGTCATGAGTTTCTATCCAGTTTCACCCAAACTAACCCTAAAACAAACTTACTTTTGTTGATAATCCTTGATTAGTTTCTTGGCCTTGTTGTACCTTTTATCCAGCGCTTCCTGCTGAGCCTGAGTCTCAGCTAATTGTTCGTTAACAGTCTTACACACAGCCTGAGCTTCCAGCCAGTAATTCTCCAACTTCAGGATTTTGTCATTGCTGTCTTCAAGTTTTTGCTCCAGTGCAGATTCCCTGATTTCCCATGATGCTTTGTCCTCCTCGAAATTCCTCAGCTGTGCAGAGAAAACAACTCGTCAGTTCTGAGAGATTTGCTTGACAATTTGCTTCACAGATAAAAACAAAGTGAAAGTCCATGAAAACAAATGTAAATGTACATAAATCTGATTATTCTTTCAAACCGTACAGAATCTTATAAAAGTAATAAAAAGTAGTTTGTAAAAAGTATTTTTAAAGTAACCGTATAGTACAAAGAGGATGTGAGAGGTCATAATTCAGAAGAAGCTTATCTGATAATAAAGTTTAGAAAAGGTTTGACTGTGTGAAAACTGGTTAAAAACATCATTTTTTTATTTTTATGTTGTTGCACAGATTTAATATTTTCATCCTACCTTTTCTTTGAGTTTATTTATTTCCCCCACAGCAGCGCCGTGTTTGAGCTGCAGCTGTTGGAAGCAACAAACATCCATTAAAAGAGTTCTATTAATAAAAAGCAGAAATAGATGCTGAACATCTGAATATTAGTAGTGGGGAACCTCTTTGAACTTGAAGGCCATCTGCGAACTGTCCATGTTGGTTGGCATGAACAAGGCTTCAGAACCAGGCAGCTCAAACACGTCGACGTTCCGACCCGGAGAGAAATTGGATCCCAGAATCTTTTCTTCGACTACATCATCCTCCTCGTACCTCTCCTCCTAAAATATGTCCCGCATTATAAATTCCAAAACATTTAACAATCACATACATGTTCAACACTGTGTGAAATAAACTCCCAATGTTTAAGCCTGGACTGTCGTATGGATTTGGGGCTGGACATGTTCCCAACATTTAAAGATAACATGACTATCAACACACTCAGTATGAAACCAGAAGCCTTTTCTGATTTTCGGCTCAGTGAAATCCTGTTTTTTCTTTGCACAGTCTCTCTGTTGCTAAAGCAGACTTGTGGTGGCTTGAACTCCAGAAAACAAACATTTCACAACTGAGACAGACAGACGGAAGCTTAACGGGTGTTTTCCAAGGCAGCAGATTGGTGATTGGTAATTTCCTGGATGAGCTGTGATAGATGGAATTGAGAGAGGCAAAGGTGCAAAAGCTGCTCTCACAATAACGAAGTATTACCAGAGTATTAAATCAAGTAACAGAATGAGCTGTTTCTGACCAATCAAAGGTCTCCGTGACCAACTGACTCACCTCCTCTGTGGAGTGTTCATAAAGGTCATCCAGGTGTTGCTGCTGGTTCTTTTCCTGCTCCAGCGTCTCACTTATGAGGCGCGCGACCTCGCTCTGAGTTCCCGGCTTCTCTCGACCAATCAGAAACCTGTTTTGGACAGAAATAGATAACATGCTGTACTGTGTAGAAATAAAGCTTAAAAATCTCACACAGTGTGTCTTTGTTTGTCCTCATTAGAAATATGCAAACTTTAACCATATTTCAGAGCTCACCCTGCATGTTTTATATTTTCCATGTGAAGCTTCTTTCAGTAAAAGTGTTAAAATGTTGCATTACCTGTGAGCCATCATGAAATATAAACATTCAGATATCATTTAATATGTTTAGAAAAAGGTAGAACTTACCTCACTGTGCCTTTGGTGTTCTTTAGAACTGTTGCAGCAAACAGCTGGGTTACTCCCACCAGACTGATACCATCCACTTCCACTATCTGATCATTCACCTGTATCCTGCATAAAACACACGATAGTGAACCTGCGGGAGGATTTCAAGGTTTTATCTGAGTGAGTTATGTACACTCCTTCAGCTCAGCAGGAAAACACAGCACACGTTGCAGAAGGACACCACCCATGGAATGAAGCATGTTAGCATACAACATTAACACTATTTATTAAGCACGAGTGTGTGTTAAGATTTAGACGGTACAAAAACCTTATGAGTTGTTCCATTAAACTGACATTTATTGCTTTGCAAATATAAAATGTATGCAAAAACTCACCGTCCATCTTTCTCAGCAGCTCCGTTCTCTGTTATCGTTTTCACAAAAATGCCAAGTTTCTCCAAACCCTGGTCAGCTCCCACTCCCATTCCGATGATACTGATCCCGAGCCCATTTTCTCCTGCTGGCACAGACATCATGCAGGTGATAAACGACTGCAAACCTTTAACTGGCAAAAATGTCCCTATTGTTTTACATTTCTTAACACAAATTTGAAACCTAAATTTAAATGAAGATAATACGTTGGATTTGATTTCACTCTTTCAGGATTCTTCCATCTCGACTTGCTTGATGCTTTATTTTAAAACTCACCCTTTTCAATCTCCACAGGAAACACATCCATCTTCTCCACCCTCTTCTCCAGCTCATACTCCGCAGACGATGCGACCGGGTCGACGTCGTCATTACGTCGATCATACTCCTCATTGGAGAAGGTGCTGAAGACCTGCATGGGTTGTAACATTAAAACAACATTTCACCATGTTGTTCAGCATCAAATGAAGATTTTTGTTTTGAATCTTTTCATGGTGGGATGGAACTTCGTTATTTTTATTGACACCGAAAGGCGAAGATGAATTTCAGCTATACTTTAACCTTTGCTTGGAAAAATGAGGCAGTGTTGTGTTGCTCGAACCCACAGCTGCAAAGGACCAGATGACTCAGACCACCAACACTGAACATCTATTTATTAAACATACAGAGCAGCTAAATCTTCAGTTATCTATTTGTAGAGACTTTCTCATCAGATCTAATGACACTGGAGTTCAAAGAGTCCACCACAGAGTTTAAAGTAGTAGTAAAATTTGCAGGCAGACTTCTCAAAGCCCTGGATGCAACTCTGAAAGTGTTTTCTGGTTATAATTACAAAGAACAGACACACAGAAGGGAAGATCGTGAGCAGCGTGAAAAGTAGGACACAGCTGGGGAGAACTAAGCAAAGACGGAGTATCTTCTGCCTGACAGTCGTTAAAAACACAAAACGTGCCAATCAAAGACAATAAAACTGGTTATATGTGATGTCCATTAGTGAACAAGCATTCGACAAGAGTTCAGAACCAGGGATAATAGTTCTTACAAACAAAACATCTACACCATCTTCTTGAATACCGCTGATGAGACTATCACAGTCTCTAAAGTCTCAACTGGAAATTTGACAAAACAAGCAAGTATGACCTCATTACAGCCTTCTTCTCACAGAATGTTTGTGCACGTGGAGGAGACGAGCTCATTCACAAGTCAAGTCAAGTTTATTTATTTAAAAGCGTGACATTCTTCCATTTAATCTGAGTTACTGAAACCAAAATGCTTCCAAACAGAAACTGAACCAGAGAAATGGTGTTCTTTACTTCAGAATAACCTTGTATGAAAATGTTGATGTTTCAGTGCTGCTGAAACGCGGTTCCTCCATTCTACTGATGCTGTAACCTTCTATCCTGCGTGCAGCAGCTCAGTACTGCTCCATGTAATTTAACAACTACTTCAGATCACAGCAAAGACCAATGATCAGTCACCACCTGCACAAACCTCTTGGTTGAAAGCACTAATTCCTTGGAAGAAAAAAAAGAAAAATCTGTAAAATATTTAAAAAAAAAAAAACAATTGGGGAAAAAACATTCAGAGTTCAGGTTGGATTGTTTACAGGTTTGACTGTTCACTTTAACCTACATTTGAAATTTACCAGTCATTTGTTTCCACTTGGAACTTCTATTTACTGTAACTGCTTTCTGTTTAGACATCAGGACGGCTGTAATGTGATGCAGTCAGATAAAAAGGGTTTACAGTGAGGAGGGGTATTGGCTCTGCTATTGGCATTGACTCCCATAGTGCTTTGCGCGCATTCAAAATAGCACAGATCAAAAACATAAATATGTTAATTTTGTTGATAAAAACTGATGGTTTTCTATATATTTCATAGCACAAAAGGTAGAATTCTGTACTTCCACAACATGGACTATTTGGTCTATTTGTCTTAGTCTGTGTATGTATGCAGAATCCTGCAGTCAGCACACACACCGGTCTGACTGACTGAAAAAAGTTCTCTACTTTTTAAACTGATTTTAGAACTAACTTGTGGTATAATATAAAATATTTACTTGACACATTTGTCACCATCTATCTGCTAAATGCAGAATAACACTGAGTTTAAACTAGTGAAAATTATAAAAGTTGGAAAGATGAAACATTTGTATGTCAAGATGTTCAATCTGCGACATAAAACCAGCACAAAGCCAAAAGAAAAACAAAATCATGTGATAGTGTAATACCACTGATGACCTGGCCTCAGAGTTCCTAGTGTCCCATCATACAATCCAGTTCCATCATCTCATTCAAATAATCCTTTGAGTAAAATCCAAGCCTATTGGATGATATATGGAGCTAGATTTGGGATTTTAGTTTTGTACTTGCAACTTTTGTTTTTTACTTGTAACTAAAGTCTCAATTCTAGCTCCATGATAGGGAATTTAAGGTTTCAACACAGCAGTTCCATGCCCATCATGAAACAAAGGCTTTCCACTGCAAACACTTGTCTTTAGGACTTTTCTAAGGTTTGCCATCTGTGATAATTAAAGCCATTTTCAGATTCAATATGTAATGCCAACTTGGATTTTTCAAAAATCCCCCATACAGATGACATGATAGCACAGATGTTTGCAACTTAGGATGTCCTGTGGAGAATTTACAAAGAACCATCAAATAAAATCTGGTAAAGAAAACTGAAAAGGCTTCTGAATAAAGTTTGGAATATTTACAGTAAAAGTGAGTGTTGCTTCTTACTACAGTGGATCTGCTGTTAAAACACACTAAATCATACAGGGCAGCTTTCTGCATGACGTCTTAGTGCATTCCAATTCCAGTGAGAACTGTGACAAGGGAAAAAAGTTTAAACCAGGTCGTCCGAATGTTCTCCTGAAAATCTTTCGTGTTAAGGAGTAAAACGCGTCTTCCGTTCCAACAATGTGATCAGTGGAAAGAAAAGGTTAGTCACACAAAGATCTAATCATCGTTAGTTCTTTCTGAGCTTTCTTTAAAAAAATGTCCACAAAAGTCCATAAAGGTGTAAAAAAACTCATTCATTTCAACTGTGACAAAAAGAATTTCAAAAAGCAAAAATATCTTGTGGACAAAATAAAATGATGGAGTAATTCATGTTCTGAATGGAGCACGTGAGATAAAGCAGATTAGAGATTAATTGACTCTAAGAGGAGCTAATGACTGATTATTGGGATAAATCCAACAGAGGGCCGACAACATAAACCCACTGCTTGAGCTTTATTAGTTCTTAACAAGGTCAAGGCATAATCATTCTGTCATAAATGTTTAAGACTCCATCTTATAGCTTCAACTGACAGAAACACAAGCGCGGGGGTAATTTGGCTCCATTGTGTGTAATAGACATGAATTAAAGCTTTTAGTGAATTGAAGAGTTATAAAAAGCAAAAAAAAAAAAAAAACAGTTTATTATTTATATGAAACAGATTGAACTTACAGATATAACCTGAATGGAGAATAAAAATGACCAGCAGTATTTAGTTTGAACTTAATTCACTTTCCCACACAAGTTGTGGAGGAATGCAGAGAACCAGGAGAACAGCGAGAACACAAGAGCACCAGAAGAAGAAAGGATAAACTTAGTGGGTGGTTGGCTTTTTTCTGAATAACCACATTGTTGAGCATAACAGAATCAATTCCATTAAACTGGAAATCAACTCAAGTTACTTACAGCTTGTAAAGATAAGAACTATGTAATTAGCTGCTAACTTCATCTGAGGGAGCAGCTGTCTTTTCATCCACATTCTGAACAGTGTCTGATAGTATACTGTATTTAAAAATGAAATGTTTGTGTATACTTTTTAACAGCATCTGACCAAACTCCTAAATCAATTTACTGTCTTTTTTACAGCAGGAATTATATACTGATTATTCTTTCTGCTTTACACTGACATTTTTTTATTATCAGCAAGTCAAAACCCTGAAGTTCCATGTTCTGGAAGGCACAAACAAGCACAATCTACTAGACACAGACACAGAAAGAGTGACATGATCATGGGCTGTCTTCTGCATGCAGTAAGTCAGGGGTGTCAAACTCCAGGCCTCGAGGGCCACTATCCTGCATGTTTTAGATGTTTCCCTGTTTCAACACACCTGATTCAAATCCTCTGTATTTCAACAAGTCCTTCAGAAGCCTGTTAACGACTTGTTCATTTGAATCAGGTGTGTTGAAACAGGGAAACATCTAAAACATGCAGGATAGTGGCCCTCGAGGCCTGGAGTTTGACACCCC
>SSNP01000002.1:1890470-1910451 GCA_006937955.1 Pachypanchax playfairii | reverse complement strand
ATTTATATGAAACAGATTGAACTTACAGATATAACCTGAATGGAGAATAAAAATGACCAGCAGTATTTAGTTTGAACTTAATTCACTTTCCCACACAAGTTGTGGAGGAATGCAGAGAACCAGGAGAACAGCGAGAACACAAGAGCACCAGAAGAAGAAAGGATAAACTTAGTGGGTGGTTGGCTTTTTTCTGAATAACCACATTGTTGAGCATAACAGAATCAATTCCATTAAACTGGAAATCAACTCAAGTTACTTACAGCTTGTAAAGATAAGAACTATGTAATTAGCTGCTAACTTCATCTGAGGGAGCAGCTGTCTTTTCATCCACATTCTGAACAGTGTCTGATAGTATACTGTATTTAAAAATGAAATGTTTGTGTATACTTTTTAACAGCATCTGACCAAACTCCTAAATCAATTTACTGTCTTTTTTACAGCAGGAATTATACACTGATTATTCTTTCTGCTTTACACTGACATTTTTTTATTATCAGCAAGTCAAAACCCTGAAGTTCCATGTTCAGGAAGGCACAAACAAGCACAATCTACTAGACACTACTGGACATCTGATAAACAAAAAACATTGTTTGTAGGGATGTCCCAAGTTTTACCTCGAGTCCGAGTCATTTGATTTTGAGTATCTACCGATACTGAGTCCCGATCCGATCTATAATACATTAAAAAACTAATAAAAACAAGCAAATAAACAGATCCAGGATGTTCCTTATGTTGTATTTAATTCACCCTATTTAATATTTAGCTGCAGGAACAGGACAACCAGCAGTCCTGGGACTAGGACAGCCGGTTGCAGCCATTCCAGCACGTCCTGGGGTTTCCCCTGGGCTTCTTCACGGTGGGGAGTCATGAAGTTGTTGTGTGTAAAAACGAACATGGCAAGAGCGCATTTCTGTACTGTGAGCATGCAGACAGTCCAAACGCACACAAACCGGTGGACGGACATTACGTTATTAAATAAAACGTTATGTAATTAAATCAGCTGATCAGAACGGCAGACACTGCAGAAAGAGTGACATGATCATGGGCTGTCTTCTGCATGCAGTAAGTGATCAACTCCACTCCATGAACTAGTTTAAGATAATATCATAAGGATTTAATATGACTATAAACTAACACCAGAACTCATGCTAACGCGGCTAGCGAAGCTAACGTGGCAACATTCTCAACACAACATCCACTGAGCCAATTAAAAAAGCTTACCTCGAAGAAAATATACGCATTGAGGCTTTTAAGTCGTTATCTTCTCCACTGTTGTGTAGACTACAGGACTGTTAACATTCACATTTTCACACACGTTGCGGTCGGTCGTTATGGAAACACGTCCCCTCTTAAAATGGCGGCCGGTGGTTGCGAGGGAAACTGTCCCGGATACTGACATCACAGGAAAAGGTGTATAGATGCGTTAAAAAACAATAAGAATATATATACATATATGTCCGAGTCTTGATCGGGAGGTAAAGCCCGATTCCGATCGAGTCTTAAACTACATGATCGAGCCCGATTTCCGATCACGTGATTGGATCTGGACAGCCCTAATTGTTTGTTACAGATTCTGACTAAATATTTGGATTCTAAACAGACTTAAATCAAATAATAACATCAGAAAATCCAACAAGGTGACACTGACTGAAATGTGTAAGTAAAAGGTTGTATGATGTAATCTAATCATGTTACAGTATTGAGGAGAAAAAGTGCAAGGAATCAGCCCAAAACAATCATCCCCTTTCTGTCTGCTTGCTGTGTAGCTTTTGGATGAAACCCAAAGAAATGGAGACGCCAAATCACCAGTATAACTCATCAAGCTGTCAGTTCAATTTATCCACGTCAAATACTTTTACTAGTTCCCACTGAATAACAGACACAGTCATCAAAGCATAATCAGAACTGCACATGCACGGTTTAGTGCACTTTGCAGGTATTCTACACATGGTTGATTGAGTGCACCACTGCAGCTGTCCAGCTCAGGCAAGAATCCTGTTCATGAGACCTGCATCACCTCAAGTCTCACATTAAGCTTCATGCCACAGACATGACATGAGTGGGTCTTCTGTACTACGGATACATCCTGAGGTATTTCTTTAGCTCAAGAACACTTTGCATGAAAGTAATAATTATAGTTTTATTATAAATGCAAGTTTGGGGGTTGTGTATAAAAATGAGTTTTCATCTTTAAGAAATTAGGATCTGAAACAGTTCCCAGGCTCCTACGCAACTTCCATTTGTTCCATTGTTTTCCTAACCTCATTTTCAGATCATTTTTCAAGCCCAGACACAAATATTTTCTGTAAATATACATGTTTAGTGCACCAAAATAATGCAAACAACATTATTTTTGCAGAGACAAACAGCAGGAAGCAACGTTTCTTAAAGAGGCTATTTCACACAAATTTCATGACTTTGTGGTTATTTCTTAAGTATTAACCTGTAATATGAAACATTTTATATCTAAAAAAACGTTAGGAAACACTGATTAACAGTCCTTTCAATCTATCTGCGTCAAGATTCGGCTGGCTTCGGCTGCAACTCATTAATATTCATTATCTGAATTTGCTGGACTCAGATTGGCTAACGAACTAGCCTATAAGAGCAAGGTATACTGTTTCCTGCCCAGCTGCACATGACAACAGCAGACGTAGTCTCTTGCTGTTTGATACGTCTTATGCTGCAGCTTTTAGCTAGCAGCATGCTAGGTGTGGTTTCAACTGCGGGAACTGATGAATACTAACGAACAAAGGAGTTGTGACGAAACAGATACAGGCCATCCGAACTTGGGTTTTATCGCCACCTGCTTAGTTTGAGAGATAAAAACTGAAAGAGAAGTTATTGACCTTTTTTTACATCCACTATGAAGGTAAGAACACCTGTGGAGCTAAAATATTCAACAGAAACCTCAGAAAAACCGTTTTTAATGGAAGGGCCTCTTTAACAGAATTTAAACCTTCAATAAACAAGATATTTACTCAGTAAAATGATGTTGCCATGTAGAATAAAATAAAAATCAATGCATAAAGGACAATGCTAAGATTTGACTGCCAAGTTGAAAACAGTACAAACTGACAATAAATAACTTACAGCAATATAACATCTGTTTAAACTTAGTGAGGCTTACAAATGCTTTAACGTTTGGTTCTTTTCAACAACTTCAGGTTTCATTCTTCCACAACAGCAAGGTGAAAAGCACGTAGCATGTTTATTTAAAAACATTCAGATTTTTATCTCTTACAAAACAGAATACAGAAAAAGTTGAAACGTTTTTCCCCTCTATACTAATCCAGAGCACCTTGTGATGGACTGGCGACTTGTCCAGGTGTAACCCGGCCTCTTGCCTAATGACCACTGGATATAGATACTAGTTCACTGTGACCCTGAACCGTAACATGTTGGTACAGGAAACAACTGACTGACTTATCCAGACCTGGACAATACTGAAAACAAATTTCACATGTTTTAGGAGTGCACGGAAATTCTGCAAGACACTGCTTTTTTGTGAGAACAGAACATTAAAGCACACAAATGTTTATTAGGGACTTAAAAAAAAAATTCAGTTTAGACTTTAGCCTTCAGTAACCAAACACAGCAAATTCAGAATAAAACTAACACCACCATGTTTTATGATATTAGCCTACAGTAGCGCTTCAAAAGCTTGACTTTTCCCTCCCTTAAAGTCCCAGGTTAGATTTTCCTGTTGCCACAGACTTTCAGGCTTTTTCAAAAACAATTCTGTTCTTTACTGAAACCAAATCCTTCAATTACTGTCTTGTTGGCAAAAAAGGAGGCAGAAATCACTCTGTTCATCAGCTTCTTCCTCTTAAAAACCTCTTCAAACAAAGATCACCATCTCATGTAAACAGACTTGAATACTTTTTAAGTTTAGAATGTGTCAGTCTAAAAACTAAAAACATAAAACAACTGCAGCTGCTCTTGATGACCACTGGAGTTTTAACAATTCTACCTGAAGCCCCGCTCACAGCAAGATGTTTCCTGAGAGCCATTTAAAAAAAACATCAATCGTTTACTGTAATAGTCTACCCTCTGTATGTAAACTCCCATGTACAGATGTAGACATGCCCACACCCAACATGAAACTCTTTCCATCATTCCCCTCCATACCAGCTGAGCACCAGAGAGGGAAATGAGTCAGCAGCTGTGAGGAAAATCAAACTGAGAAGCTCCTCACTAGTGAAAAAAAATAATCATGGGACGCCTGCTAGATAGGGCAACTTGTAACATAAACAAGCCTAGAAAAAGACAACAAATTAAAACATGCTGTGAGGGTGAGCTGGGGCAGGGGTGGCAGCTGTTGGCACAGATCACAGAGTCATTTGGGGGGTTAGATTCTGGATAAACACCAAAACAAGCAAGCACATTTATATCTCAGTACTTCCTGCACACATGCCTTTAAAATGATAAGCACTCTAATGAGTTCTCAGTGATTAACTGCAAACATAACAACAAAGCAGAACATTATTTTACAGAGAATGCTGAAAATAAAAATAAAAAAATTTCAAACTGTTTATAAACCATGGCGACACTGTTTAAAAGGACTCTTTGTTTCCTCCACCTCATTCCACCCCGAACAGCCACAAACGCATCTTTGGCTTGTCTGATATAATCACATCTCAGACTCATTTTCCATGTAGGAACATATTATTATTATTGTTGTTGTTGTTAAATAACACTGTAACAAAAGAAATACCTTCCAGGTATGATTAAATTAATAACTGTATGTGTGTCTATGGACCTAAAGGGAAACCTAAAACAGGAAAAGTTGTCTGAGGACAGAATCAAATTTCCACCAGAGCAGAACATAAACAGGAGGAACAGGTTTGTCTATAAACTGCCAGTAGAAGCTATTTTTTGTTTTGGCAAAAGCTGTGAAAACTTTTAGCACTTCAGTGGTTAAATAAAACAGCACTGAGCTGACAGTATTAGTATTCTGCCCCGGCCTGTCACCCTCTAGCCCAGGTGGCTGTTTGGAACTCAGATCTGCTCTGCTGGGTAGATGATGGAGATGAAGCCAAGTCAGACACATTCCTAAGCAAGAGAGCCATTTAAGCAGGGAAATGAGAAGCATCTTTAAACTGCAGCAGACAACACTTTCACAAATCACATACAAAAACAAATACATAGGATACAGACTGAAGACAGTGATATCTGCTAAAAGAAATCAGTTTCAAACACATCTGAAAAATAACAAACCATCTGACTTCACAAAGAACACATTGAAGAGTTCTACCAAAACAACTCAAATCGAAACCTGTCTGAACTGAAAACATGCAATGACAGACTGCAAAACAAGGAAAGAAATCTTTTGCTTCAGGCATACAGGAAGTTAAATCATAAACAAAAGGTGAATCTTTTATGGTGACTCGCATAGACTGTGTAATCATTGAAGCAACAAATTAAAACAATGGACGGTGAAGTCTGTATAACCGCACCCTGTGTGTTTACCGATGAGCACATAATGTTGCCCCTTGACTAAACCTGCTGTTAGTTTGGGGGAGGGATGGGCGGGGCAATTCAGCAAGTGCAGATCCTGGTTTAAAGCACCGATCAGTTAAAAATACCATTCCAAATATCCTGTTTAGCATTAAACAAATCCTATGACAACTCTTTAGATACACAGGATAACTGCTCTGAAAGTGACTGTCAAGCCTTTGTCCTCTGGGATGATGACGCACTAACTGCATGATGTGCAAATCATTCAGTGACTCGACTTCTTCCTGAACCAGAGACAGGTTGATTAAAACACTCCCATAAATATTAAACGTATTTGCAATTTTAGAGGAAACAACCCTATAAAAAAGATAGACATAACCAGAAAGAGTGTGTGATATTTAAACTGTTTAAAACACATCACAATAGTACTGTGATATCTTGGATTTTATCTTCACACATGCACTGCTGTCCAGAGGTTCTTGCAATGTTCCAAAGAGGTTGGCATGTAAGAATACACATTTCCTCAGCAGCTGCTCTGGCCCAAAAAGCAGATATATGTGTGTGTAATTTAAAAGCCATGAGGTCTCATATCTCAACTGACCTCTCCAAAAAATAAAACAAGCCCTGTTATAAAGACCATCAACCCTCCTATGATGCACGTGCTTCAAGCGTCTTTCCATTTCATGCTCAACTTGTCATCACTGAATCATGATAATGAATATGATTTATTCATGACTGTGTATGTGTGTGATAAACTGACTGACAGGAGCACAAGAAATGAGATGGGATGAACCTAAATGAGTAGAAGTAAACTGGCTGTGAGAAAGAATTTGCGAAACTACAACATGTGAATGTGAACTATTCAGTTTTAACATTTGTCACTCCTGCACCCTCTTCTCAAATTTGTAAGAGCACATCTACCACTTTGAACCCAATCTCCATACAAAATGGATGATTGTTAGTTTAATAGTTTAGCTTGTCCTACTGCACATTGTGAGCAACAGACACATTAGCAGCAGTGACCATCCTGTGTTTTGCTTAAAAGTCTTAAAATACAAACGTCATCCAAGTTTTTCTTTTCAACCCTGATAAGGTTGAAACATGTTGAAAGTGGATGTCTGCTTTCCCTCACAAAGAGCACCTTTCTTCCAAATAGCACATCTCCTCTGTTAAGAAGACTTGGGTTACTCAGAGACCTAATCTTGTTGTGAACTAGCAGTAGTACAAAGCATTTCTTCTCTCTTCTCCTGGGCAGCTGAAACTCCACTACAATTAACTCGAGTGCAACTCTGACCAGTAAACTGTGTAGAATAATGTGCAGTCAGCAGAAAGCTTCCAATAGAAAGGCTACATGTGGGCTGAGGGACATCTTGTCACCCTGTATTATCTCACTAAAACCCCAACCAGCGGTCTACTTTATCATTTAAAAACATTTCTAGCACTTCACACTCTGATGACATTTTATTTTGGAGCCAACCAAACAAATACTTACAAAAACAAAAGGAACATATAGCAGCTTGTCTTTCTTATGAAGAAAGCAGTAACAGAGAGCTGACACCCATGAAACTGTTCTGATATTTGACATTAAAGTTAAGAGTTGCTTGATTCCAGGCACGAGACATGCAATCCTTTGTGTCCCCTCCACTGTAGGTCAGTTTCTGGTCCCCTCTCCCAGGACCCCCTGATGAACGGGATGGAAATGGGGAGGGGGATCCACACCCTGAGATAACAACTCGTTTTAAGGCCTGGATAAACACAGAGTTGAGTGGAATGTAAGGGAGTGATTTGTTCATTCTGTTTTAGCTAAATGTTGATTAGATACTGTGATGGTGGATTATCAGTATTGGAAACATATATCTTCTACTTCCCACCACACCTTTAAAATTCAAGCCAGCACTGTTTATAATGCTAATAGGCAGCAATAACTACAGTATTAAAACCAACGGCAAACCAGAATCAATATGAAACTGGTGCAGGAAAACTTTGATGCAAAGCCACCGTATGTTTGTTACATGTAAAATTTAAATAACATGTTTACAAACTGAAAGATCAGATTTTCAGCCATGTTTTGTCACAATGAGCGCAGCAGTGGGAGAGAAGAAAGACACACCCACTGTACATGCAACATAAACAGGAAAATATTAAATATTTTATAATATCAGAATACTTATAAAAACACAACCACAATAGAAAAATATGCAGAGCCTTTACTCCTAAATAAGTAATTGTAACTGACTTAATAACCAAGAAAAAGACACTCAAAGTAGTAAGGTGGCAGATGGTTAAAGGCAACTTGAGCAAACATTAACCTGAGCATGAAGAGTCACACTGTGCTTGAAAAACACAAAAATTCTCCACAATAGCCAACGCAGGTGATCCTCAGTGTGACACAGTTTGGGTGCATGACGTACAGAGGTTGTCTCACTTTGAATTTATGTGCATAACTTTAGAGCTTCAACCTGCTTGTAAGAGCAGCAGTCTGTAACAAGCAAGTAATATTTTTTTTTCTATAAGTTTCATTTGAGAACTAGAAAAGCTCTCCGAGAGTGCAGACCTCTTCCAAGCACCTCAGTTCCATAACCAAACCACTCATTGTGGCGTTACAACCACATGCACTGAAGACAGTTCTATCTCCTAATGTTAAAGAATCTTTTTAAAAAAAATTCTTTGGATCCGTACCGTGATCCTGATCACCCCCAAAATGTAATCAGTTGTTCTTTCACCCATTCTGGATAAAAATCTGTCCACATCTTTCAAGTTAATGTTGCCAACAGACAAACAAACAAATGCCAACAAAAACATGACCTCCGTGGCAGAGGTAAAAAAAAAAACCCTCATCACTACCCATTAAATACTAATGTCTGTCATGCTCACCAGGCATTAGTAGTTGATGGTTCACCGGCGGAAACCAGTTACCTCAGGCAATAAACTTCAACAGAAAAGAGTAAATTGGAACCATCCTAAGATGCATAACAAACTCTTAAATCTTTATTTTCATCAAACTCCTCACAAATTATAGATCTCCTCAGTAAGCTGGCTTTAAACAGGTCACCTGTTTCAGTGAAAACTGACACTTTAATGGAAAACCTCAGTTCACTGAGCATTGTTCCCATTTAGAAGTGACTTTTAGCTCTTGTGCTTCTTCAGTTTTATTTTGAAATACCTGACAGGTACAACAAAGTCCTAACTTGGAGTCTTCTTTAATCAAAACCTTCTACACAGAAGAAAGATGCAATTTAAGGCTTATCTATGGTGTGTTCACAGACCAGAAAAAAATATGGGATTCAACATATCTGGTCATCTACTGACTGATTGGTGCATCTTTTAAAATGACTCATTTTAAAACCAAAAAATTATAATAGGCTGATGTCATGGCTGAGTTGTTGACTTGAAAGAGTAGGGAAAACACAGGTGTATTAATAGGGGCTGCATTCCACTTCTGCAAACCCGCATGGTTGTTCTGTAAGAAATGCTCACAAGCAGACCCTCCTCAAAATGGAATGCAGCCCTTATTGATGCACCTGTGACTATAATTAAATGTGCCATGTTATTCAAAATAAAAGCACTCCAAATCTGCACCGACGCTGCTGTAAATCAGAACATGGTAAGGACATACACTGTGCCACAATGTATGCCACAAAGATGTCAGATCTACAAAACACTAAACTAAGATCTGAAAGCTCCACATGACTATTCTGATTATCACTTCACTCAAAAAAAGATCTCTAAATGTTGCTGCTCGTAAAAATGCAATTTTCTGCTTCAACTATGACAGACGCAACTTTAACAGAGCAAAGGGAGACTGTCAGTAAAACAGAGAAACCATTGCGTTAGGAAGCAACAACATGCAGTCTGAAGTAAGAATAGGACGACCTAACGCCTGATGCAGAAATCATACGTGTGCAGAGGGGATAAAAAAAATGCAGCAGTTTGCTGATGAAGATTACATGTTTTCCCTTCTTACAGCTACATGTATGAACACCTGAATTACCCAGAATTATAAAAACGTGATGTGCAATCAGAGAGAGAATACAAAACAACTGTTATTAGCATGCACACTGGTCTGCTGAAGATTCTCTAAATATTTAAGAGCTTAGTTAACACATGGTTAATGTCCGTGACAGATGGAGACATGAAGGCATCCAGTCCCTTCAGAAAATGTCTAGAAACATTTTCTAGGTCAGCACAAGCAAGTAGCACTAAGAAGTGGCCATGATTGTGTCCAATACAGTATAAAGTTTCACTGCATCTACCTCCCTGCACCCCTCTTTTTTCAGCTTTAGTGCTGCTCTCAAGCACTTTGCAAAGTCAACATTATTTCCAAAAATACTGGAGCAACTACACTGCCCCAGTCTCCAAACTTCTCTGTCATCTCTCATGAGATTAAAGAAGTAGGTTGTCAAACTACTCGCCTCCCCGTTCAACAAGAATAAATAAAACATAGTTAAGTTGTTTGTTTTTTCCTGAAATGTACCTGATGATAGCATTTGGCAGCTGAGACGTGAGCATACCAGACAACATTCATTCTCAGCATCCACTAATTTGTTTTGAGTCTGCATGGAACGCCCAGGTCAGACACCATCGCTGAGTCAGTGGGAAGGTGGATTAGAATTAAAGTACTGTGTCGTATATTTTTAGGAGTGTTCGCTGCACAACAGAGCTTTAGATGTAAGCAACATATGTTACTTACCAAGATAGGATCTGTGGAGAACTTGATTTTCCTCTTTGGGGGAGGTTCTTCTTCATCTGAGAGACCAGGGGCTTCATAACAATCATCATACTCCCTATAGATTTGCTCTTCCTCATCCTCATCCTCCTCCTCCTCTTCCTCCCGAATGACCTGGTCTACATCTCTATCATCCACAAATGCTGCGTTCTCAATACCGTACACTACTGGAGAGGCTCTGTCCACCTGCTTCTCCAGTTCACATTCCTCCTCTGCTGCCTCGTCCTCTTCAACATATGTATCTTCACCGTCCTGACTTGCAACAAAACTGTCTTCCTCAGTCTCTTCCTTTAGACCAAAATCCTTGTCATCCTCCAAAACCCTGCCTTCAGCTACTGTGTCTGCCCCCCTTTCTTCTTGGGTCTCTTGTGTTGTGGTCTGTGAGCTGATTAGATGTTTTTCTGCTGAAAAGCTTGACTTTGCATCTTTGTGACATTGCTCTTCTTTCTGCTCTTTAAAAACATCATCTTCACCGTTCTCCTCGCTTTCCGAGGACTCATTTTGAACCACAACCAGTTCAGCCCGCACCATGCCCCCCACTCTGGAGACCGGGGATGAAGTCTGAGAAGTAGGCTTGTCATCTTTACTCTTGTTTTTTTCAGGATATTTGACCCTGTCTACATTCTGCAATCCACCAGTTGACGCCAAAGACTGCTTCTCATCCCTTGGGGCAGGACTATGTGCTGTGCCTCCATCCCCACCAACAGATGTCCGATTAAATCTGTCAACAGATGATGGGGACTTGTTTGACGATGTTGGGTCTTCTGTTGAGTGGAGTTTATGATTGGCATCAGTTGCCAAATGTACAGATTTAGATGCAGCTGGTTTATGTCCAAAATTTGATCCCAGAGATGGAGGTTTAGCATCCTTACTTGTGTTGGTGACATTATTTACAAAGTTTACAGTGGCTTCTTGGACAGGAGAAGGCGGTTTGTGTAAGCTGTCCTTTGCTGGAGAGGTCGGCGGTGTGTTCTGTTTAGCAGACAACGTTCCTCCTTTCCCAGCAGACGTGTTGTCGTCTTCTGTGTCATTCTGAACAATATAATTTTCCAGCCTTTTTGATATGGGTCCTGCGTTTAGTGACACTTTGGACACATGCTTTTTTTCCCCATCAACCATCTCGTCTGGACGACTTTTAACTGCTGATGCATGAGTTTGCTCTAATTTACCGACAGGCTCTGAGCTATCTGACGTTCTCCTTGTGCTTTTCCCTTCATCAGAGGCACTTCCAAACGACAAACGGTTTATAACTCTGTTTTGGGACTGCTTTTCAGCCACAGCCTGCTCTTTGATGCTCCTTTCAAACAGTTTCCTGGTCACGGAAAACTTCTCTGCCAAAGCCACTTTGTCAATCTCAGCATCTTCTCCCTTGGGTGTTTTATCCAAATTGTGCGACTCTGGGCTTGAGGTACTGTTGAAGTTTGACCTGTGAGTGGTGACTGGAAGTGGCACTTTCAAAGGGGAAGTCTGCGGGACATCGGTCTTTACAGCTGGTTTACCTTCTTGAGACTCCTGTTGCTGGCCATCCATCTGAAGGAAGATGTTCTTTATCTTATTAACCCTGGTTCCAAAAGGCCTTCCTCTTGACTCCTCTCGACTGTCAGCGGACCCATTTGTAACAGTTTTGGAGGCAGCCTCAGACTTCGACCCGTCAAAGTTGCACTTAATGGCATGGAAGTCAGACTTGTAGGCATTTCTGTGAGGTGAAGCACTTCTGAGGGACCTCTCAGCTCCTTTGCTTTCTGCTTTGATCATCTTGTTTGTTTATGGCTGCAGCACAATTCAGCGATTGGGAACGTTTCTTAGGGAGAATTTACTATAAGACTTTATGCAGCCTGTGTCACGGGTCCAGCGGAGCCTTCTGAAGCACTTTTCTTCTAATTCAAGCAAAATCATCTGAAGAAAGAAACAAGAAAATGTCTTCAAACAGACCACAGACAGTATTTTTTCCAAATATAACATTCTTCTGCTTGATCCGTTGTGTTATTAAACTACTTTATTGGAATTAAAACTAATTGAAAAAACACTGATTCAACAAGCTGCTGTGTTGAAGGTTAACTCGCGTGCGCAGCCGTTTGGTTTGTCTAACTCCTAGCTTAAAGCTAAAGTTCAACGAAACTAGCTGACCTCGAAACTAACTTGAATTCTGACCGTATGTTGGGCTTAAATCAAAGGGCTGCTGCTGGAAACTCCACCCATCGATAAAAGAACCACACAAAGCGCAACTTTTAGCGTGCCGACACTTCAATAAGCCTGAACCCCGTTTGAACAATTCATTGTGGCATTTCAGCTGCGAGAGACTTGAAATTGTTAACGCTAGTCCATATTTACAATATACCATAAAATATTGCTAATAACTTTCTTAACCTCTCACCTAGTCGTTTCATCGAGTTTTATATCCGAGAGATGACCCGAAGTCCAAGTTTTTTGTTACAGTATCAAACTTCTTTCTTCTTGATCACCGCCATCATTCCCCGTCTCCTCTCTTTGCACTTCCAGACCTGCCGCGGGAATGCGCGCGCACCCGAGACTCCTCAGTTGCGCGCCGCCAGAGCTCGTGAGCTGAGCTAGCGAGCAGAGCAGTGATCGGGAGCGCGCGCACATTCCTAGACTGTAACCCACTACTCCCGTTTCTCCCAACAGTTTCTCCACAGCACAGCTCTGAGACGAGGAATTTTATGAGAAAAGCGTGGGACAGAGAACTCACCTAGTCCTCTGCAAGATCAAGAGTCTACACCTAGTACACGAAAAGTAATAAAATACTATTTACACTGTAAACCTTAAGTACTCAAATCAGTAAACTGTTCCATTTGATAAGGAAAGAATTCCTTCCTTACAAGCTTCCCTTAGCAGAAGTCTCACAAAGTGATTGCTACTATAATATGTTACTTATTAAGTCCAAATTGTTTGAGTGGGAGTAGCTTTTAAAAACTTAGGCAACAATTTAAAATGAGGGTGTGGATCTTATGCTCAAATAATCCTTAGTTTGTACATGACTCAAAAATGATTTTATGCATGAATTAATGGTAGCTATATAAGGCTCACCACTAATCCCTACCTTACTGAAGGTTTACAATATTGTGCAAAAGTCTTGATCCATTCTTCATTTTTTTGTTGCTCCCAAGGATCTAGACCTCCTATAATCATTTAATTGTCCTTGAGTAATATTTCCTCCACTGTCTGAAGTTTGCTCTTTGGACTTTGGCTGCTTTTCATTTTTAGCCTAGTTCCTCGTCATTTTCATGAGCGTTTGTTGTTAAGTCACTAAATTTTGATCTATGAATCATTCAGGCACAAAAATGCTTCTAAACCCTCCCAAAATTAAAATTGTTTGTGTTGCCACATATACATCTTTGTAAAAAAAAAAAAAAAAACATTTCAAAATTAGATTTTACAGCTCTTTGTCAGCAGTCTATCATAAAGACACAATTTGTTTCCAATTCTTTAAAAAAATATAAAACTAAAATAAAAATAAACAATCTTTGGAAGACCTTTAAAAAGTATCAAGGATTCACTTTAAAGGTTTGCAGAAAAGTCTGACTCTTTGGAACTCAAATATAAAGAAAATCTTTCTCAGTACTGTATGTGATTGCTTCAGACTAAATAGATTATCAGTTAATCATTATCAAAGACTCATTTAGGTTTCCTCAGATGTTCATTTCAACCTTTGAGCTTGTTGGTGAGATATTATTATATAAAGTTAATGAAAATATTAATTCAAGATGTCATTTCTGTTAAAGTAGAAGCGCCACAGATGTCTGCCACAAACTGGAAATATTGCATGTAAATAACTGTTATTTACCCTAATGTGAATAACATCAGTTCTAGACTTTTCTGATGAAAAAGCTGCAACAAAATTGTAAAAATTTACATGCACAAAAACATACCAGTGAATTTTTTGTGTCATGTCAATCACAATTAATATAAGGTGATGAGTAAAGAGCCAAAAAAAAACAGTGAAAACTATAAAACAGTGAAACAGGTTTAGTAAGATCTATAAGTTGACATCAGTTCTTTAATGTTTCTCCAAAGAGATGTTCAACTTTGATGCAAAAGTGTGTGAAAAATGATTTTAGGCATTTCTGGGATTAAAATAAAGCAGCACAGATATATGTTCTTATATGACCTGAATAAAAGCAGGTCAACAACTGAGATCCTACATCCGCTATATATTAGCTTTTCTTTGCAATTTGGGACATTTGAAACTCACAGTGCAGAAATGATGAGTTATTCTTTTACTTACTATTTAAAACAAAGTTTATTCCACAGACGGAAGTTAAATAAATCTGGATTGTTGACTTGTTATGTGTTTATATATGTCCTGATTGAGAAAAAAGACATTTATACATTTTTTAAGCTCCTGAAACAAACTGAGTGACAGCACAGATTGATTTCCTCGGTGGCCAAAAACCTACATTACAAAAATATCACTCAGTCAGCTGACCCAGGAACCTGAAACCACATCCAGACATGGATAGAGTGAAAGATTTCCTCTGTATTTTATTTAATTTTTTGGTATATTATCATAAACGTGTTTTCCCTCAAGTTGTATTCATCAAATTCAGAATAAACAACGTCATCAAATTAGATTCTGAGCAACAATCCCTTCAAGGCAGCGTTATGTAACAAAATGTAAAGCGCGTATAGTAATTATTGATAAAGATTAACTAGACTGCAGCATGAACAGATGGTGATCTATTTATCAGGCACTTTATGTGACTGCTGTCATCTTTTTAACCCTGAGGAATCATTTGGTGTTTTCCTTTCAGAGGAATATTTTTTCTGTATCTTCTTTTGTCACAAAGTGTCAAAACAAATTAAAAATATGTTGCTGTTTTTATACTCGTCTTAAATAACCTTGTCTCTGGAAAAGTTTCAGTCCTAAGGCATTTCCTCTGCAGTTATCTCCCATCACATTCCATCTGAGACACGGTTATCTGATCTGTGAAACTTTTAGACAGCATGTTTAGAGTTGATGCAAGTTCTCTGTTGTGACTGTACAGTACGGCTTTAGTTGCTCTGCTCTCATTTGTTTTATGTAAATCTACTGACAGTTGGCCACTGTCCCATTTCTGAACTCAGAACAGTGACATTTAGGAAATGTCCTGCTTTAAACATGTTTCTGCTCCTTTACTTTGCTTTAATTTGTCTCTTTTAGGGAAAAAAATTCTTATTTCACAAAGAAACAAGTACAACTGAACTGAAATTTGACATGCTTCATCTTCCACACCTGGAGTTTCTCTAAATCCTTTACAGTTACGCTCTGTGTGCACATGAGGGTTGCATATGTCCTTGTGTTTACTATTAGAGTCTGCAGGAGCAACTCTTAGCAACTCTAGGTCTGAAAAAGCCCTGCAGTCATGGGGTTTGGAGTAACATCACAGCCAAGTCTGTGGTTCCCATAGCAACATTTTAAACAACATGGAATGGACGGGGGAAAAGGAAATGGGGGGAAAAAAGAGCAGGTGATCTGGTTGGAGACGCCAGTGGAAGCTTTGAGAAAATCTTTTCTGCTCCTTCCAGCTAGAGACAATCATTGGCACAAAGAGTATCTCAACATTTGACATCGTTCTCCATCTTTCTTGTTTAAAATGAGCCTCTTAAAACATCTGAGTACTAGTAAACAGTAACTGCAGAACGTTAGAGTCTCTCTCAGAGAACAGAGTTTGTTTGAGAACTCACAACTTAAGGTAGACAGTTTGTTACAGTCCGACAGTCTATTTTGACATCTTGGAACGTGCACATGTTTTGATCTGTGGCAGCTGGGTGTTAAGTGTGTTGCATTGCAGGAATGTGTGTTTTGCGTTGTACATGCTGTGGCCTGAACCCAGTCCTTTATCCCTGTTATTTACCCAAGCAAATGAAAGAAAGACGACAATGGGAAGGTTCCAAGCAGAGCAGATCTTCATTAGTGTTCAAAGGTCAAAAATCTAAAATTCATATTCACAGACAGGATCATCAGACTGAGGTCCAAACTTCAAACTTTTAAATTTTAATGAAAAATTGAATGTTTGAAATAAATATTTGTGTGAGCTCTGAAAAAAATCCAACTTTTCCCCTGATAATCTAATTTTCAGAAACGTGATGCTGCCACCTTGCTGCAGAAAAAAAAACACAAGAAAATCCAAACCTGCCAAACAGGCTCATAAAAAGGAGAAAAGGGTGTTTGTTATGAAACCAGAACTTAATTATTATAAATTAATTAGTCATCAAATGATTAAAAAGTAGCAACAGTTTACTTCTCAGTGTTTTTCACAGCGTCTCTGCACCACAGTCTCTCTGCCGCAGTAACCAAGGTAACCAGGACAAACCAACAACCCTTTCATTATGTGGCCTCTTCTTACAAAGCATCATTTTCTCAAGGCCATCATGGAAATGTTTCCACCTAAAAGACAGCGTGCACACAGAGTGCTGCAGCTGGTTAAAGCAGCTGTTTCACTTCAACGCTGGAGTTCCTGTTCTGTCATGGGGTCCCTCTGTCCTCCGTCTCTCCTTGTGGACAGAAGGAACCAGTCAGTCTTTTAGCTGATTGGTCACTTTAGCTAATTCACATGTGCTTGTTCCAGATTCCTGTTCTCCACGGAGTCTCGGCTTTTCACTCACAGAGTCAGATGTTTTTTTTTTGTTTTTTTTTTATAAAAATCAATTTTAAAAAAAGTTTTAAAACTTCCTGTTATGACAGTGTTTGCTGTCACATCCTGCTGCTCTCTAATGGGTTGTATCCACAATGCTTTGCTTTCATAGCTACAACATTCCCAGGTTTAAGTTTAAGCACATCGTTCGTGTATTTGCAATAAAATGAAAATGAAATGAAATGAAACTTTGTCCATTTCAATGAGCCACCCTGAATATATCAAGATTTGCAATTTATAAGAATCAATGAAAACTTTTGTGTATGTCTGATATAATCCAGGACTTTCAGCTTTTTACACTCATATTTCTACATAAACATGTCAGAAAGCAGATTCATTTGACTGAAATAAATCATACGGATCAATCATGTTTTTAATAATTAATGCAATATTTCAACAGTTGCTCCTTTAACAACGTTACAATATATTTGTCTGACGTTGAAAAGAAGCTTGTGGGTGAAACTCTGAGTAAACTGATCTCTGATCAGATGAAAAGTGATGCCTTGCACGAAGCAACGGGCATTTTTTTTGGTTTTGCGTCGGTTTGGGAGAGTTAACATCCTCCCTGAGTGCTCGCTGATGATGAGGACAGACGGACAGTGAGTGAAGGTGCAGCAGTAGGTCCAGCCTTCCTCTCCTCTCTCTTCCTCCTCCTCTGCAGCAGCATCAACATCAGCAGCAGCAGCTGGAGTTTCCACACGATGGTGGCTGCGCGCACTTCTTCTTCTCATTCGTCGGAATCCGCCGAGTGGATTATTTGTCTGGATAAGAGGTAAATCATTTACAGGCGCATGTAGCCAGCTGGTTTGATCAGCCTGTCTTTATGATTCGGGTTTTTGGATGCTCCTCTGTGGGCGTTGTGTTTCAACACCTGCATTTAAACATCCAGGCTGCACTGGAGCTGAGCAGCCCGTCCTTCAAAGTGATCGTTGATGTCCGGACACGTTTCCTCGTTAAGCTCTTTTAATCAGCCCTGTAGTAAGATCTAAACATGAACTACATCTCAAACTGCAGCTTCTGTTTCAAGTCAACGAGTTTTTATTCTGCAGCTAATTTCACTCGAGTCAAAAGACCAGGTTTAATCCCACAAATGTTCTTTATCTTCAACTAATTTCTTATTTCTAATCTAACTTTTATTTGGGATTAAAATTGAATTAGACTGAACTGATCATTTCACCAAGTTAATGTATGAAATGATCTATGGATGTTCTTTGTTTTGTGTAAATCTTAATTTGGAAATTTTTAAATACAGATTTAATTAATTCTCTAATAACATGGAATATTATAAGAAAACTCAATGTTTTCTTTTTATTATTACATTTTAAATGAACTAATTGAATTTAAAATGATGACTCCAACAAAACAGCAACTTTGAAAAGTCTCCCAAATTTCAATTGATTAGCCTACATGAATAAATAAAAGAAGAAATGAAACCCTGAAGCTCGGCGAGATGCTTATAGGATTTAATTTGTTAACAGAGAGTCACAGACCTTCTCTTGCTTGATTTACTTCATACGTGCAAAAAAACAAACTTTGAGTTAACATGTGTTAGGAAAAATGAAAAGATAAAAAAATATATCTTGGATTTTTGAATGTGATGCACAAGAGGAGATTTAGTTAAAGACCATGTCAAACACTGAACAACAAATATATGAATACCTCTTCATTTACAAATTTTAAATATTTGTGATTTTAAAGATTATATTACCAAAAGTATTGAGATGTCCCTCCAAATAATTAAATTCAGGTGTTTCATCACTCCCATTGACACAGGTGTATAAAATCAAGCAGCTCAGCACACTGCTTCAACAAACGTAAAAAAAAACACGTTGCTATGAGATACTCAGTAAATTTGAATATGGTCCTGATGCGACCCGTGAGTCTGGTCCAGAAATCTGCTTTAAGTACTAAAAGTTTGCATGTGGACGAAGGTGGTACCACGAAGGCCTGAGGCTGCTGGAGGACATACTGTCCCCATATATTTATTATTGTTGCTACTTTATCTCTGTTTAACTTTCTATAGAAATGACGACTGGCCCGAATCCATCTGTGTTTGTCTCTTTCCTGTTCTGCTGGAGGTTCTTCCTGTTAAAAGGGATTCTTTCCTGTCCTCTGTCACCTCGTGCTGATCAGGAAGAAGGATTGTGTTGGAAGGATGATTCAACCCAATCAGCTGGTTCCTTAGATAGGAAATGTTTTAGTTTTACTAATTGGTTTGATATTTCTGTAAAGTGCCTTGAAATTACTTTTTTTATGAACTCGCAGTTTAAAAATAAAAATGAACTCAATTGAATTCAAACAGGGGTGTTTTAAACTCTGATCCCCGGGAGCTTCTATGCTGCAGGGATTCAACGTTCCTTTGTTTTAACACGCCTGGTTTGCTGCCCTCGAGGATCAGAGCTTGCAACCTGTGCTAAAAGAGTCCATAATCAGCTGTTATTATAACAAACTGGAAGTAATTAGGATCAACAGCAACTCAGCCATGAAGTGATCAGACATGTAAACTCAGAGAGGGTTCGACATGTTGAGGTGAGCTGTGGGAAGAACTCAGTAACTTTCTGCAGCGTCATCAGTGACCTTCATATTTCATGTGACCTTCAGATCAGCTCAAGAACAGCTGCATCATCAATGTACAGCATCAGATGCAGTGATGTAAAACACAAGGCCACAGAAATCTAGAGCGGTGAAGACACACTGTCCTGAGTGATGAATCTAGGAGGCAGACTAGGAGACGGTATTTGACTGATTGCATTGAGTTAATAATAAAGTTTGGTGGAGGGAGCATCATGATGTGGGGTTGTTATTCAAGAGGAACTCTTGATGCTTCAGCACACCAAGACATTTTGGACAGTTTTAGCTTTGTGATAACAGTTTGGAGATCATTTGTTTCTACACTGTTAGACAACATTTTGTAGATTAACCCACTTTACTTCCTGTTTTTTACACATTAATACATGTTGGAATAACTAGGAGAGAATGAGGAGTATCACAGAAAATAAGTCCAAAGTACAGCAGCAATGAAAAAAAAAAAAAAAACCCCAGCAAACTACCACAGTGTGCCAGATGTGTTTGCACAGTAATATCCCTCGGTTGCTGTTAGAAGCCACATGCTGTTTGTTAAATCAATTGGTTCTTGCGTGACTCAGATTTTCCTGTACAAAAA
>SSNP01000002.1:1874456-1890417 GCA_006937955.1 Pachypanchax playfairii | reverse complement strand
AAAAATCATCCTCATGTTTTATATGTTGCTGAAAATGCAATAGAAATCTGAAAATCTGTCAAACACTGGCCAGTTCAGAATGATTTGTTTGATTAATGCTGCACGTGCATTAAAGTTTAAATGAAAAAGTGCATGATTGTCTGCTGTGACGCTAAAAATAATCAAACAAACCATCCTCTACTGAGTTAGGATTAAGAAAAGTGCTTCAATTTCTTTCTTTAAAAAAAACAAAAATTAGGTTTGTTTCTAAAAATACTTCATCTCCCACACATCATACATGTCTGCACGTTCTGGTCCAAATTCGTATAATAAGTGCAGCTGATAAAATCAGGGGACAATTGAGAAAACAACAAAGATGTGACTATAACTGTGATTAACAGAAAGAGCATAATGTTCCAGGGAATACGTGATAAAAAGCCATTGTCTGAAGAAAACACTTGTATAACAACAACGTGGGTGCAGTTTTTAACACCTAGAACGGAGTACAAAACCCTGTTTTTATAAGAACAGTAAAGCTAGAATCAAAATCATGTTTCCTTTTGAATTATTAATGGTGTTTGGTTTCACTTTTAAAGGCACTGACTCATAGGCGATCTAAGTTACATTTCAGCCGCCTACATGTTACATCAGGGGCTTTGGAATCAAACAGGAGGTAGTTTTATGCAAGAAACAAGATCAAAAGTGTTCATCCAAGTTTCTGCTGCAGAGAAAGTCTCTTAAATTTTTAGTAAAAAAGTGAGAAATGAAATATTTAAGAGCTCATTGCAGATTAGAAGGATTTCTCTGCTTGTTTAAATATTCTCTGTTTGAATCATCCATCAGATCCACTAAACAAACTGTTCAGGAGTTTAAAAAGAAGCATCCAGTTCAACCATGGAACAAAAATGTTACACTAACTGGGCTGAGAGCATGTTAATAGAATATAAACCCATTAATTAAAAAAAAAAGATTCTTTTTAAATTGATATCTGCATCAAAAAGAAAATTAAGATTAAACTACCTCTTTTGAATTATGCTGCTTTTATTTTTAACAATATAGAAAGTCGGATATATTTTCATGTCGTTGACTTGCACGTTATTACACACCTTTAAATTGTCAAGGGATAAAAATCTAGATATAAATCTAAAATAAGTTGTTTAACCAAATAAATTTTAAACGCATCATATCTGATTCCCTGATTTACACGTTTCTAAGTGCTCTACATCTCTAACTTGCCTTAGAAACTCTAAACACATTTATACTTGTATTACTGATACAATGTCCAGTCTTGCATTAACTCAGATTTCCATGCATCTGATGTCTTTGTTCCTTCAGACCTGCAGAGCGCTCAGGTGAAGACGTCGACATCATCCTGGCTCGTCTAAAGAGCGTCAAGGCCTTCGAGAGATTCCACCCCAGTTTGCTGCACCAGATTTGCTTGTGTGGATTCTACGAGTGCTTGGAGAAAGGGATCACTTGTAGGTCAAAAAACAAGCTTGTACATACGTCAGAGGACTGAATATTGTCATTGTTGTTATTTAATCTTATTAAATGTCCGAAAAACAGCTGGTTTTGTTTCCCAGTGTTTCGCCAAGGAGACATCGGGACCAGCTGGTACGCCGTGCTCTCTGGTTCACTGGATGTTAAAGTGTCCGAGACTTCAAAATATCAGGTCAGGCTGAAATTATTCCTCTATACATGTTTTTGGATAGTGATAGAAATTAGATATGCTCTAAACTGTAGTAGTAAAGTATGTTGAAAAGATACAAACACTTTTTTTTTTTTACTTCCGAGAATGAAAGTGTATGGAGACATGTTTATAATTTGACTTTAATTGAAATTAAATTCATGATTGATGACCTTTTCAAGGCCAGAAACTTTTAACTTTACATGCAGATTGGCTGGACTGAGTGTTGTAAAAGTGTTTGTCAGATAACAGAGGAATTCAATATATTATTGCAAAATGATCCTAAAAGGGTTCAGACTACCTTGGATGGTTTAACAAGTATTCAGTGTTGTTCTTTTAAGTTAAATAAAAATAATTTTCAAATATCTCTGAAAGACATCTGAAATTTTTAACAAATACGTTGACATGATGTGAAAATCTCTTTTAAAACACCTGAATTATTTTATCTGGAAAGCTTAAAATTGATCACATACGACATCAAGGAAGAAAAAGGTTCACCTAGTTTTATTTAAAATATGGGCTGCAACAATTAATATAAATCCTGCAGCTCTGTAACAGTCCAGCTGATGTTTATTCTGCACACTGAACACCTTGTCTGCTTCCAGGATGCTGTCACCATCTGCACTCTGGGGTCCGGCACTGCGTTTGGGGAGTCGATCCTGGATAACACACCCAGACACGCTACTATTGTCACTCGAGAATTCAGCGAGCTCCTACGCATCGAACAGAAAGAGTTCAGGTCTCTGTGGGAGGTACGTTTTGCTCATTGTGTACTTTCACAGTTTCTGCCTCCAAAAACACTCTGACTGGCTGTTAGAGTTTGTTACATCTCAGATAGAAAATACAACATGATTTGAAGAGTCTGATACCTAAACTGTATTAAAGAGGCCCTTCCATTAAAAACGGTTATTCTGAGGTTTCTGTTGAATATTTTAGCTCCACAGGTGTTCTTACCTTCATAGTGTGAAAACAGGTCAACAACTTCTCTTTCAGTTTTTATCTCTCAAACTACGCAGGTGGCGATAACACCCGAGTTCTCCCCAGTCCGAACGGCCTGTATCTGTTTCGTCACAACTCCTTTGTTCGTTAGTATTCATCAGCTCCCGCAGTTGAAACCACCCCTAGCATGCTGCTGGCTAAAAGCTGTTAGCATAAGACATATCAAACAGGAAGACACAACGTCTGACGTTGCCATGCACAGCGGGGCAGGAAACAGTATACCTTGCTCTCATAGGCTAGTTTGTTAGCCAATCAGAGTCCAGCAAATTCGAACAATGAATATGAACGAGCTGCTGACGAAGCAGCGGAAGCAGCCTGACGGAAGGAGCCGGAACCACCCGGATTTTAATGCAGAAAGATTGAAAGGTCTGTTAATCAGTGTTTCCTAAAGTTTTTTAGACATAAAATGTTTCATATTACTGGTTAATACTTAAGAAATAACCAAAAAGTCCTGAAATTTGTATGAAATGGCCTCTTTAACTCTTACAAATCACGCTGATTTCCAGGTAAATCTTTATGAACATCAGAATTACTCATCATGATGCAGCAGAAATATGATTGTTTTATTTGTGTGTGTAAATTGGTAGAAACTCCATAAGTACTCATGTTAGTACCCTATAAATACTGCAGTGAGTATCCTATAAGAACCCCTGTAGGTACCACGTAAGTACCCTTAGTATATTTTTGTGATCCTGGTGATATTTAACACAAAAGTACTCTGTAGGTACACCCAAAGGTACTTTTACAGTTACCCTGTAAATACCACATATGTCCCCTGTAAATATCCCATACATATCCCCATTGCTCTGTCTTAATTACCCTGTAAGTATTCTTGTACTTTGCAAGTATCTCCATAAAAAGCCTGTACATTCCCCTGTAAATACCTCATATCCCAATATGTTCCTCTTACTTACCTTGTAGATATCATCTAAGTTCAAGTACCACTATAAGTGCCTTGTGCCCTGTAGATACATACCCTGTTAATACCCTGTAGTTAGTGGGCTGCAGTATGTAGCAGAGAATTGCTTTTACGTGATGAACTTGTGAGATGTTTTTTAAAACAAGAACCACTAAAACACAATGATTTTCTTAGAATTCAAGACCGTGAGTTAAAGTTTTTATCTCTCAGCCTCTAAAGGAGAAGAAAAACAAAACATCCTGTTTTTAAAAAGCCATACCAACATTTTACGTGTAAAAAACATTCTGTTTTTGTTAAATCCTCAAACTTTACATTTATCAGTAGAATTTGTATTGAAGGCTACAAATCGCTGCTGCCCGTCTGCATTGTAGAAGGTTTAAAAGGTAAAAGCAAACAGCTGATGTAGATCAGAGCAACTGAGCTCGTGGAGTTCACGCACAACCTGTAGGGTTCTGGTTCTGTTGTAGCAGCTCATTCTGGTGTGGAGTTTGTGGTAGTGACACATTCTGACCACTAGATGGAGGTGTAGCACCGAAAAAAACTTTCTTTGTCTCACTCTGGGTGAGTTTAGAGATATTTCCTTCATATACATGTATACATTTATTTATATTTGTATTCATCTGTTATTCATTTAAAATATGTTTAAATATTAATAACTGATATTACATTATTATAATTTATCCATTACGTAACCAATGATATTCACATGGTATCACAGAAAAGTGATGCACGTCAGTCACATCAACTCATTTCTGCAGCGGATGCTTTTGGCTAGTAGGTGTCACACTGTAGAAGACTCCATGTTCCTCGGCTCTGCATTTAGTTTTGGCTGGTTTCCTGAGAGATACAGCCCATTTCCTTCAGGTCCACAGGGCACCAGTAAGTTAGATTATGGACTGTCTGTCTCTCTTTCTCTGTGTGTGTGTGTGTGTGTGCGCGCACTGCAGCAGCAGTGATACACTTTGTTCTGGCTGAACAAACAAAAGACGACACAGAGGAAGAGACACTCATGATACACTTTTCACCTTCTGCCCATTTTACTGAGATCTGTCTCAAAGTAAATGTTACAGTTTCCATCCCTTTTGTTTTGGATGTCGCTGCACTTGATTTTGTGATAAAAAACCAAACATAGTCTACTTTGTTGAGCAACAACAACTTTAAAAGCCTAGCTATGATTTTGGAACATCGATCCAAATTTAAAAAAGAACCAGTTGTAAAATGTAAAAATAAAATGATCATTTCAAAAATGATGATTTTATTTTAAACGAATCATCTTGCTCAATATTTCTTCATTTTCCGAGATTACCTTTGCAGCATTTTTAACTGCATAAACTTTAGCACTTTTACCTTTAGAAACATGTATATTTAACATTATTGGTGTGTTTTTTATGTGCTCTCATGATATGTGTGATAAAGTACCATCTGTACTCAACTGGCGCTGGCTTTTAAAATGTGTTAACAACAAACCAGATGGTGCCTTTTTTCCTTACTGCAGCGGATGCAGCGGCTAATTTTATATATAAAAACAGAGATTTTCAATTCCCAGGACAGTTTCACACTTCATCTCTGATTAAATTCTCTTTTTTTGATAAACTAAATTTTTTAAAAATGTTATCATGATTTGCACAAATTTCCAACTATGAACTCTTTTTTAAATATTTCTTTATGCTCACTAGTTAAAAAATGCAACATATGTAATGCAACATAGTAAAGTAAAAAAAATAAGATAGGCTACTCAAAATAGTTCTGCACGTTACAGTTTATTTAATAATGTTTACTTTTTTTTTTTTACAGTTTGCTTAAATCTTCATCACAGCGTGGAAAGTTTATATTTTTTTCAAGCTGGTAGAAGCAGCTTCACCACGTTTGCTGTATTGAATCAAGCTGCTGCAGCATTGGTGGATTATTTCAGCCTCTGCACACCGACTTGGTTTAGGCTGAACTGTGTTGTTATGCATGAAAAACATTAAGCTACATGAGGTCAGTCTTCTTACTGCTCACAGCTCTGAGCAGAGAAATGCAGCTTGTTAAAATGGGGAGAAAAAATATTCTATACCCAAACCGTTAGGATTGTCTGAAACAAACAGAACAACCATCTCAAAGAACATTTTAACATTATCCAGATATTATTTCTTACATATGGCTGCTCCTCTGTGGATTTATCACCAACAATTTCTTTAAAATATTTATGGAATGGGTCAGTAAATATACAGTACCATGCATCTGGTTGTATGAACTCATGGCTGCACATACTGAAGTCACATCATGTGACCATCAGACTCTCTCGTGCAGTTTAAATATTGATTTTCTCATGTTGCTGCTGTAAGTACTATGTTTTTAATGCACATGACCGAATCTGGATTCAGTCACGATGAGCAAGCAGCCGAGAGCTTGTTTATTTAACAGACCAGACATACAGGACGGAGCCTGATTGTAGATAACCTGATCATCAATGTACTCTTAGCTGTTTCCTGCTTCTAATGTCCGTCATGACTGAAATAACTAAAATCAGGGATTTTAGACGTGTGAGGTGGCTCTGCTGCAGACACATAAAAGACATGTTATAGTTGTAGTTTGGAAGCTTGGAGCATCTGTTGGACACCTATTGAGAAGACGAGAGGAGGATAAATGTGTCCCCATCATCAGTGGGTAGAATCAGACTGGTGGGCATCCAGAAATTTGATGAAAAGAAAGTGGCAAGGATGTAAAATGCCCCCCAGAGTTTGAAGACACATTGAATGTGTGCATCATTTCCTTATCTGCTCACTGAGGTGCTACATCAGTTAGACAAGCAGACACAAACCAAAACTTTAAAGTAAAATAATAAACATCCAGAATCAAGTTCCAGCCTCCAGCTGTAGTTTTTTTTTTTTGTGAACAGCAACATGATTGGTTGATTAGATTTTATTAGTGATTTACATCTATACCAGTTTATTGCTTTTAATTGCCTAAGAAAAAAAAAAGTCTTTCCTCAGAAGCAAATCCACACCAGACTGTTTTAATGGGTTTGATACACGCTGAGATGTGAGACAGAACCAGCTGGGACCTGGGTCATGTTGGATACGAAGATTTTTGGTTTTAAAACAACTTATCTTTGGTCAAAAGGAAGAAAATTTGGCTTTCAAAAGAGGATCAAATCAGTTCTCTGTTGGTTTTTAAAAAATTAAATATAAATATGTCAAACCAAGAACTGTGAAGAAGAAATCTGTGACCTGGTCAGGACTGTAAAAACCTGCTGCCCGATGAAAATAACTTATAAACCTGATGCTGTAAATACATCACGTCTGTCCCTCTGTCTGTCCCTCTGTCTGTCCCTCCGTCCGTCCGTCCATTCGTCCATCCATCCATTCGTCCATCCGTCCGTCCGTCCTTCCATCCATCCATCCATCCATCCGTCCGTCCGTCCGTCCGTCCGTTCTTCCATTCATCTATCTATCTATCTATCCGTCCGTCCATTCGTCCATCCATCCATTCGTCCATCCGTCCGTCCATCCATCCATCCATCCATCCATCCATCCATCCATCCATCCATCCATCCATCCATCCATCCATCCATCCATCCATCCATCCATCCATCCATCCCAGTAAATCAAGAGATTTGCTTCTGAGTTCAGCTTCTTCTTCACTGTAACAGACCAAAGCACCACCCTCATTAGTGCGGATGAATCCATTGCTCCATCTTCTTCTCCCTCCTGCTGTTACTTGTCAACAAGACGCCAGTATACCCAAAACATTTGAAGCTAAATCTCACTACTAACCTGAAGGGAGTGTTCCACCTTTTCGCTGTTGGTAGAATCCTCCCATCAGGAAATAAACTTAGGATTCTGATTGCTTTGATGTTCAGGAAGTTCAATACAACTATGTCTCTGATAAACAACAAGGTCAAAGATAAGAAAACATCTGGTCTCTGTCCTTGAAAGTGTGCTACACTCTGCACACTTTAGGGTTGGATAGCTAGCACAAGGAATATAACTGAGATTTATTCTTTCTTGTTTCTTATAAAAAATCTGTCTTTTTTCAAGTTTTACTCACAATCTATAGTTTATACACTGAATAAGTGCAGTTATTTTATATCAATGTCACATTGAAGTGAATGTCTGTGTCTGTCTTCTGCAGATGATTCTAGAAAAATATCAAAAACATTATCAGGATTATTAAAGACTTTCAGTTTCTTACACATTAACAACTAAATACAAAATCTCACAATAAACAAGATTTGTGTCTTTGAAAATATATTTAAATATATTAAGTTGAAGTAAATTTTGATTTTAAACAGCAAATTTCCTGATATGATTGATTTGATCTTAGATACGTTTTTTTCTTTAGGCAAAAACTGCATTTCCCAGAGTTTTGCAGCAAAATGCAGCAGGGATTTGTTTTTTAGTTGAAAGCATGTTTTTAGATTCCTGAACTTACTCTGGATGCTTGTTTGAGGAGCTGCAAACTGAGCAGTTCCTCTGTGTTGTGTGTAGAGATTAGCTGCAGACAGAGGGAGGTGGAGAGACTGAGCGTGCTCTCTTGTGCCAGCTCAGTGACTGGAGTTGAATAATCAGCCGGCAGCTGCTGCTCAGAGGAACTCAGCATCTGACTGGCTCTCTGCTGAGCCCTCGGTCTGTTCACTCCGTTCTTACAGCAACTCGGACGTGCAGCTGGATGATGGACACCAGAGTTACGTGACTCAGGGAGTCTAAAAACTGGGTGTTTGGATTCTTTGTGTAAACCTGGATTATAAGAGGGTGTGAAAGACGTGAACTACAACAACAAGCTGGGGAGATTCTGGTAACATTTTTTGGTGATTTCTGAACTTTTTAACAATCAAATGCATTTACACATGAGTTACATGAGATTTAAGCAGCAGTTTTCTAGACGAAGGTGCAAAATGAAAGAATTTAAATGCAATTCAGATGTTTAAGATATTTGATCTTTTTTTCTCCTTTTTGAGTGATTTTAAAACATAAACATGTTAAATTTGATGTAGTTCTCGAGTAAAAATAAAAATTCAAATTCTACTTTTCATCACAGGGTTTGTCCAATTGTCCTGAAGTATAACTTGTAAATGTTGAGGATGAACAGCAGACACTTTAGGAACACTTTTTATCATGTCGATTATGTAATCTGAAGCCAATTATTCATGCACCGTGATGCTCATGATGCGTTAACGTACTCGAGCGTAAACGACTGAGCTTGAACTAGGAATGAACTGCACGACTGGGATGATGGCTTCGCTGATCTGACTTTATCCTGCAGATGCCTTTTAACTCATCCGCCGACTCTTTAAAGGATATTTATTATGTAAATCAGATAAATACATAAAGTGCATTTTGACCCATTTTTCGTGCTTCGCAACTGCTGTTTGAAGACCTTTAGGGAAACATGGATTTAGATTAAATAAACTGTGATTTGGGTGCGCATGTCTTATGAGTGAATGAAAAAAAGTCATTTTTTTCCTGGTTTGTGTTCCTGATTTTCTTGTTTCTTATAAAAAATCAGTCTTTTTTCAAGTTTTGATTGCAGACTGCAGGATAACCTGATATTTGTCATTTTTGTCAGTTTAATCTGTTGATTTTTACCAGAAAGAGCAAAGTTTCTACAGTAATCAGGTTCTGCAGAGCTGCAGGGGGTTTTACACATTTGAATCTTGGGATTTTTATAGTTTATTTGCAAATAAAGCTGATGGACAGTAACAGTTAATATTTTTATTTTCCAAACATGTCCCACTTGGAGGAGACCCCCGGGCAGACCCATAATTTGCTTGGGGGATATATCCTCACTGACCTGTCTGAGCTGAGTGTCACTGGGCTGAGGAATATCTGTGTTTTCCTCCTGAAGCTGTTCACCTCACAACTTTGAATGAACCGAAATAAATGGATGAATGACTGAATTCATTTTGAAAAAAAATTCACAGGTAATAATTAGATTAAACAGGTTAGATTTTTGGTACTTTACAAGAAAGAAATATTAAATAAATTGGTTTAATAATTCATAAAAGACAAGATCAGCTAATTTTTTTTTTTTTTTTTAACCTAGGCCTCAACAAATAACAATCAATATTAATTTATTTCTTTATAAAAGAGCTGATTGTTTTTTCATTCCATGTAACTGAATTGCACCTAAAACACAGCGTTCGACTCAAACCCAGAATTTCACAAGCTACAATTAAAGGCTGATAAATTCAAACCTCAAACCTGAAACCTTAAAATAAAAACACAAGGAACCAGAAGTTATGAGAGCAGGAAGATTACAAGACGAGCACACAAAGGAGACCTCATCACAGTTTCCCTTAATTAGAACAGATCACATTATGTCTCCAAATGGAAGAAAAACTAGAAAAAGTTAAAATCATCCACAACAGAACAAAGGAATGGATTTGTAGGAGAAGCAAAGACATCCTTGCTGATAAAATAGAAACCAACTGCTTTTTGTGCACCTGACAATCCTTCTTAAAGTCTCCACCCCCACCTTGTGTTCTGGATCTGGTCTCTTGGGACCAGCAGCTGAGTTTATTTGTTCTTACCTCCTCAGTTTAAGTGCTCCTGCCTAATTCTAAAAACTGATATGACTGTGAAATTGATTCTGATGGCTTCAGTGTGTTTGCATGAATTAAATTCACATAATTCAATCGGAACAAAAACACTCAACAGTAGATGAAGCTGGTGTTAATATTTATCTTTCACAGTGAACAGCAAGTATTAAAAAAGGTTTTATTTATAAAGAACAGAGAGAGAAGAGGTTTTTATCCCCTGAAGGAAAAACTGAACTGCTTGAATTAAATTTAAAACATGACATATGAGTGCTCAGCTATTAAGGGAACAAAGAAATTTGCGATCCTGCTTTTTTTTTTTTTTTTTTGGTTTGCATTGAGCAGAAGATAGAAAGGTAAAGATTATTGACTTGACAGTAAGTGGCCCTCAATCTGCTTTTTATTGACCTGGAGCAGAGCTGCAGCAGCACATAATCGCTTTGTGTTTGTCATTTACCCAGTCTGAATGTCGAGTCATCAATCTAACAGGATAATCTTAGTTAGAAAATACAGATTCATGCATGAGTGTGTATTAAAGTGGTGTGACAGCCAGATATATTTCTGTAAAGATTAATCATTGAAACCGCCGTGGGATTACTATGAGATTAAACTGTGTCATTTCTCAAGCCGTGAAAGGAGTTACATTATTAAAACTAAATAGAATAGAGAGAGATGAGTGTTATTAGAACAAAATAAATCTCTCACTCAGCTCAGCATTGCATTGCTCAAGACTAAACGAGAAGCAGAGCTAACAGACATGAA
The DNA here is from genome assembly GCA_006937955.1 of Pachypanchax playfairii. Lineage (NCBI taxonomy): Eukaryota > Metazoa > Chordata > Actinopteri > Cyprinodontiformes > Aplocheilidae > Pachypanchax > Pachypanchax playfairii. The sequence continues at coordinate 1,879,551 of SSNP01000002.1, read as the reverse complement.
CCTTATTAACTGATAGTTTACCAATAGGGACACACCAATACCGATACCGGTATCGGGTATTGGGGCCGATACTATTCTAATGTACTCGTATTGGTATCATTTAGTTAACCATGAACTGAGACTTAAAATGTGGAAAATCTGCAATAATTTCACAGAAAATGTTTATTTTTCGTTTAAAATTTTAGTTTTGTGGTTATTTTATTTTTTATCAAGTTCACCATCATGTATTGTAACAAGTAGAGCAGAAACTAAAACCTGTCTTCCAATTCATTGAGTTTTTTGTGCGGTAGAAGTATCGGCATTGGTACTCAGTATAGGCAAGTACTCAGGTATTGGTATTGCATTAGTTTGAAAAAAGTGGTATTGTTGTATCCCTAATTACCAGTAAGGTCAAAATATTTTTAAATGGGACAACTATTTATTTCAATTGTAAAAAGCCAGATTTGACTTTAAAAAACACATTGCAGGGCTAAAGTTTCAGGAGGGAAACCCAGACATCCCTCACTCACCCTGGTGACACGTTCCAATTCCTCCTGGGGATTCCAAGATGTTCCCAGTCTAAATAGGTTATATGTATATTACCCCCACCAGTAAATTCTGGGTCTGCCCAGGGGTCTCCTCCCAGTGGGACGAGTCCCTCCATAGGGAGGCAACAACGAGGCATCCTAATCAGATGCTGAACCAAATCACCTGACTCATTTTGATGAGGAGGAGCAGCAGCTTTACTTCAAGCTCCTTGTATCCAGCTGCTTGTATCCAGGATCTGGTTCTTTACGTCAGGATTCAGATCTCATGACCAGGTGAGGGTCAGATCATAGATTTGCCTCTTGGCTCAGCTGCTTCGTCACCACAGGACGAAGCCCAAGTCAGTCGGTCTATCTCCCACAAGACACCCAGATACTTGAGACAAAGACATTAAAACCACAAACTCTCCTTAATGTTGAAGACATTTTTCCATACATGAAACCACTGACTGACTTCTACACTGCCAATATTTCATTTGACATCTTGTTGCAGCAGTATCATAAACAAAATCATGACATTTATATGAATGCATGGGTGCTGTGTGATACTCGTTATGTAATATCAGTTCTGTTGCTGCTGCTGGGCACAGAGGCGGTGAAGGCAGACATAATTTTATTTTCTTGCTCTGTTTGGTTTGTGGTTTTCTCCAGTTTGTCTGGTTTTAGGTTTGATCAGATACAATCTGACAGGTAAAAAACATGAAAAAAACTGCTTAAACAGTGAAATAATTGAGCAATTTAAAGTAAATTATTCTATAGAACTCTCCTATTTTGATCATTAGTCACTGAGTCACGTTACATTTGCGTTTGAGGGCTAATTAGGATAAAAATGCAACAAAGACTCTGAACGGTTGTTGACTTTTCCATGTTTTTACAACCAGGAAACAAATGAAGACCAAGGAGGTTATTTTTATTTTGTTATTTGTTTTTTGCTGTAAGGGATCACTTTGTCTGGAAATTCACTAATGATAAGATGGGAAAAAAATATTTAAATTTTTATTTAATGAGGAAAATCCCAGTGAGATTAAAAACACCTTTTCCAAGGACTGAAGTTATAACACATTAAAATAACACAAGTCATGAAAAACTATCGCAAATTATTTTTTTATTTGACATTTTCAAGTGAATTTAAGAGGAAAATCAGACACTAGCATACAGTAAAGAACTTGAGGAACATGGAGACTGAGGTTTTCATCCATTAAATCCAGGGTTGTGGATTTTCTTTGTTGTGAATGCTGCTTATTGTTGTTTGTTTTTAACATCAGAAGTCTTAACTTGGACCAAAAGCTCTATTGCCTGCTGTCATATTATGTCTAATTAACTATTATATGCAATAAAGATCTTGATTTGTTGTTTTTTATAGCCTTACTCTTAGATAATATCAGAATTTTCCTAATTCATTCCAGTTTCAGGAATCAGATTTTTATAGATGTTGATTTTAGTACTCATGTAGATTTTCAGAGTAAGCATTTTAATACACTGTAGAGATAGATTCCATTGAAAAAAGTAAAAATGTAATATTAAAAATGAGTCAGAGAACAAGTTCATTGTTTGGGTTTCGATCGTAAAGCGGATTTCATGAAGACAGAAATGATGTTCTAGTAAAATTCATTAGTTTATTTGGTCCAGTGGGTTTTTCCAATTATATTTTCAAAATAGTTTTACACCATTTATTGGCAGTTCAGGAAAACAAGAGGATACTTGTGGGTAAATTCTGCCAATCTGACAGAACCACAACTGCTGAGTCTTGTTTCTCTTTTTTATTTGGCACTGAGGACTTCATGAGCTCCCTCACTAATAAAACTACCTTCATATGAGATGACATTAAAAATGTACCTCTCTCTCAAGACGATGAGTGTGAGCTGCAACATCATTAGAGAAAAATACTATTTGCCACATATTGCTAGAGAAATTTCAGCTGAAACTTCGTCTCCTCCTTAATCACTAAATTTCAATGAGAAAATGGACATATTTAAAAAAAAGAAGATAAAAATGGCAAATTTCCTTCCTTGTGTTAAAAAACAGCTAAATAATAAGTTAAAAAAATAGTTGATCCTCATTCCTTCTGTAGTGACCTACAGTACATGAATGATGTTTGTGATCCAGAGTGAATTTTATGGCTTCCTCCATCTGTCATCAAATTTTGATCCCATATTCATGTTTCCCACAGGGTGTGCAGCAATCAATAACATGGACCATTAACTTCTATACTAGAGCCATGAGTAGGCTAAAAAGCTCTGTCTGCTTTATGGCCACACCTGCTAAACAAGCCTAATGGTTTTACATTCAGTCAAGCTGTACTTAAAACAGTAACAACCAGGAGATCTAACAGGGGAAGGAAGTCTTGTCGAAAGAAATTCAAACAGATTCACTGACCCACAGCTGGATAAAACTGCTATTTGAAATTTTTAGTTATTTTTATTTTGTTGTAAATCATTTAAAAACAATGTGTTTTCTTCAAGATTTCAACTGGAATGTTTGTTCTTGTGTTGTTTTTGTAGAAATATCATCACTGTATGGCTGGTCTACTTGCCCCACCATATGGCATGATGGAAAACAGCTGTGGCTCTGACAGTAAGTAAAAAAAAGTGAAGGTGGATGCAGTTGGCTGTTTCACTGGCCTGTTTCAATTAAAAAGGCACAGTCAGGTAGTACTAAGTATGTTTGGTACATCCTCATTCGTGGTTTACGTGGTGATTTTCTTTTCTGTCATAATGTGTGAAAATCAAGAGAGCTGAAGTAGCAATATTTCTAAACAACAACCAAGATCCAGATCCATGATCCAGCCGGTTGTGGCTTGATAAATGAGAGCCTGAAGCAGGACTGGCCATGTGGGATGTTTAAGCTATGCACAAGTAGTCCATTCTGTCCATTCTAGACCCGGGATGTGGTGCAGTTGTGGGCATCCATGTAGAATCTTTGTGGCAACTTGCTGCTGATGTATAGAGCGTGGTGAACGTGGTGGTGAACGTGGTGGTGAACGTGGAGGTGAACATGGTGGTGAACGTGGTGGTGAACGTGTTTGTGAAAGTGGTGGTGAATGTGGGGAAAGTGGTGGTGAACATGGTGGTGAATGTGGAGGTGAACGTGGAGGTGAACGTGGAGGTGAACGTGGTGGTGAACGTGTTTGTGAAAGTGGTGGTGAATGTGGGGAAAGTGGTGGTGAACGTGTTTGCGAACATGGTGGTGAACGTGGTGGTGAACGTGTAGGTGAACGTGTAGGTGAACGTGGAGGTGAACGTGGAGGTGAACGTGGTGGTGAATGTGGTGGTGAACGTGGAGGTGAACGTGGAGGTGAACGTGGTGGTGAATGTGGTGGTGAACGTGGAGGTGAACGTGTTTGTGAAAGTGGTGATGAATGTGGTGAAAGTGGTGGTGAACGTGTTTGCGAACATGGTGGTGAACGTGGTGGTGCACATGGTGGTGAACGTGGTGGTGAACGTGTTTGTGAAAGTGGTGGTGAATGTGGGGAAAGTGGTGGTGAACATGGTGGTGAACGTGGTGGTGAACATGGTGATGAATGTGGTGAAAGTGGTGGTGAACGTGTTTGCGAACATGGTGGTGAACGTTGTGGTGAACAGGGTGGAGAATGTGAGGAAAGTGGTGGTGAACATGGTGGTGAACATGGTGGTGAAGGTGGTGGTGAAGGTGGTGGTGAAGGTGGTGGTGAACGTGGTGGTGAAGGTGGTGGTGAACATGGTGGTGATTGTGGTGGTGAACATGGTGGTGAATGTGGTGGTGAACATGGTGGTGAATGTGGTGGTGAACATGGTGGTGAATGTGGTGAACGTGGTGGTGAACATGGTGGTGAACATGGTGGTGAACGTGGTGGTGAACATGGTGGTGAATATGGTGGTGAACATGGTGGTGAACATGGTGGTGAATGTGGTGGTGAACATGGTGGTGAATGTGGAGGTGAACGTGGAGGTGAACGTGGAGGTGAACGTGGTGGTGAATGTGGTGGTGAACGTGGAGGTGAACGTAGAGGTGAACGTGGTGGTGAATGTGGTGGTGAACGTGGTGGTGAACATGGTGGTGAACATGGTGGTGAATGTGGTGGTGAACATGGTGGTGAATGTGGTGGTGAACATGGTGGTGAACGTGGTGATGAACATGGTGGTGAATGTGGTGGTGAACATGGTGGTGAATGTGGTGGTGAACATGGTGGTGAACGTGGTGGTGAATATGGTGGTGAATGGTGAACGTGGTGGTGAACATGGTGGTGAATGTGGTGGTGAACATGGTGGTGAACGTGGTGGTGCACATGGTGGTGAACGTGGTGGTGAACGTGTTTGTGAAAGTGGTGGTGAACATGGTGGTGAACATGGTGGTGAACATGGTGGTGAATGTGGTGGTGAACATGGTGGTGAATGTGGTGAATGTGGTGGTGAACATGGGGGTGAATGTGGTGGTGAACATGGTGGTGAATGTGGTGAACGTGGTGGTGAACATGGTGGTGAACATGGTGGTGAATGTGGTGGTGAACATGGTGGTGAATGTGGTGGTGAACATGGTGGTGAATGTGGTGGTGAACATGGTGGTGAATGTGGTGGTGAACGTGGTGGTGAACG
>SSNP01000002.1:1860183-1874405 GCA_006937955.1 Pachypanchax playfairii | reverse complement strand
GAATTTTATGGCTTCCTCCATCTGTCATCAAATTTTGATCCCATATTCATGTTTCCCACAGGGTGTGCAGCAATCAATAACATGGACCATTAACTTCTATACTAGAGCCATGAGTAGGCTAAAAAGCTCTGTCTGCTTTATGGCCACACCTGCTAAACAAGCCTAATGGTTTTACATTCAGTCAAGCTGTACTTAAAACAGTAACAACCAGGAGATCTAACAGGGGAAGGAAGTCTTGTCGAAAGAAATTCAAACAGATTCACTGACCCACAGCTGGATAAAACTGCTATTTGAAATTTTTAGTTATTTTTATTTTGTTGTAAATCATTTAAAAACAATGTGTTTTCTTCAAGATTTCAACTGGAATGTTTGTTCTTGTGTTGTTTTTGTAGAAATATCATCACTGTATGGCTGGTCTACTTGCCCCACCATATGGCATGATGGAAAACAGCTGTGGCTCTGACAGTAAGTAAAAAAAAGTGAAGGTGGATGCAGTTGGCTGTTTCACTGGCCTGTTTCAATTAAAAAGGCACAGTCAGGTAGTACTAAGTATGTTTGGTACATCCTCATTCGTGGTTTACGTGGTGATTTTCTTTTCTGTCATAATGTGTGAAAATCAAGAGAGCTGAAGTAGCAATATTTCTAAACAACAACCAAGATCCAGATCCATGATCCAGCCGGTTGTGGCTTGATAAATGAGAGCCTGAAGCAGGACTGGCCATGTGGGATGTTTAAGCTATGCACAAGTAGTCCATTCTGTCCATTCTAGACCCGGGATGTGGTGCAGTTGTGGGCATCCATGTAGAATCTTTGTGGCAACTTGCTGCTGATGTATAGAGCGTGGTGAACGTGGTGGTGAACGTGGTGGTGAACGTGGAGGTGAACGTGGTGGTGATTGTGGTGAATGTGGTGGTGAACATGGTGGTGAATGTGGTGGTGAACATGGTGGTGAATGTGGTGGTGAATATGGTGGTGAGTGGTGAACGTGGTGGTGAACATGGTGGTGAATGTGGTGGTGAACATGGTGGTGAAGGTGGTGGTGATGGTGGTGGTGATGGTGGTGAAGGTGGTGGTGCATGGTGGTGAATGTGGTGGTGAACATGGTGGTGAATGTGGTGAATGTGGTGGTGAACATGGTGGTGAATGTGGTGGTGAACATGGTGGTGATGTGGTGATCGTGGTGGTGAACATGGTGGTGAACATGGTGGTGAATGTGGTGGTGAACATGGTGGTGAAGGTGGTGAATGTGGTGGTGAACATGGGGGTGAATGTGGTGGTGAACATGGTGGTGAATGTGGTGAACGTGGTGGTGAACATGGTGGTGAACATGGTGGTGAATGTGGTGGACGTGGTGGTGAACATGGTGGTGAACATGGTGGTGAACGTGGTGGTGAACATGGTGGTGAATGTGGTGGTGAACATGGTGGTGAATGTGGTGAATGTGGTGGTGAACATGGTGGTGAATGTGGTGGTGAACATGGTGGTGAATGTGGTGAACGTGGTGGTGAACATGGTGGTGAACATGGTGGTGAATGTGGTGGTGAACATGGTGGTGAATGTGGTGGTGAACATGGTGGTGAAGGTGGTGGTGATGGTGGTGGTGATGGTGGTGGTGGTGGTGGTGAAGATGGTGGTGAACGTGGTGGTGAACATGGTGGTGAACGTGGAGGTGAACGTGGAGGTGAACGTGGAGGTGAACGTGGTGGTGAACGTGTTTGTGAAAGTGGTGGTGAATGTGGGGAAAGTGGTGGTGAACATGGTGGTGAACATGGTGGTGAATGTGGTGGTGAACATGGTGGTGAATGTGGTGGTGAACATGGTGGTGAACGTGGTGGTGAACATGGTGGTGAATGTGGTGGTGAACATGGTGGTGAATGTGGTGGTGAACATGGTGGTGAACGTGGTGGTGAATATGGTGGTGAATGGTGAACGTGGTGGTGAACATGGTGGTGAATGTGGTGGTGAACATGGTGGTGAATGTGGTGGTGAACATGGTGGTGAACGTGGTGGTGAACGTGTTTGTGAAAGTGGTGGTGAACATGGTGGTGAACATGGTGGTGAACGTGGTGGTGCACATGGTGGTGAACGTGGTGGTGAACGTGTTTGTGAAAGTGGTGGTGAATGTGGGGAAAGTGGTGGTGAACATGGTGGTGAACATGGTGGTGAACATGGTGGTGAACATGGTGATGAATGTGGTGAAAGTGGTGGTGAACGTGTTTGCGAACATGGTGGTGAACGTTGTGGTGAACAGGGTGGAGAATGTGAGGAAAGTGGTGGTGAACATGGTGGTGAACATGGTGGTGAACATGGTGGTGAACGTGGTGGTGAACATGGTGGTGAATGTGGTGGTGAACATGGTGGTGAATGTGGTGAACGTGGTGGTGAACATGGGGGTGAACATGGTGGTGAACGTGGTGGTGAACGTGGTGGTGAACGTGGAGGTGAACGTGGTGGTGAACGTGGTGGTGAATGTGGTGGTGAACGTGGAGGTGAACGTGTTTGTGAAAGTGGTGATGAATGTGGTGAAAGTGGTGGTGAACGTGTTTGCGAACATGGTGGTGAACGTGGTGGTGCACATGGTGGTGAACGTGGTGGTGAACGTGTTTGTGAAAGTGGTGGTGAATGTGGGGAAAGTGGTGGTGAACATGGTGGTGAACGTGGTGGTGAACATGGTGATGAATGTGGTGAAAGTGGTGGTGAACGTGTTTGCGAACATGGTGGTGAACGTTGTGGTGAACAGGGTGGAGAATGTGAGGAAAGTGGTGGTGAACATGGTGGTGAACATGGTGGTGAACATGGTGGTGAACATGGTGGTGAATGTGGTGAACGTGTTTGTGAAAGTAATAGTGAACGTGGTGGTGAATTCCGGAATAGTGCTGAGTTTTTTGCTTGATTTGTCACTTTTTTCCACTTGTTATGATGTGAAACCATGGCAACAAGAGACTTGTTTACAAGAAAGAGCAGCTAACTGACATTTCTAAGGCTGAAATAATCCTCAAATTGAAACTCTGGATCCCTGATGAGCTCCAAAGAAGAAGATGTGGATGCAGAGCAGGAGCAAAGTGAAGAGAGAGAAAGAGGAAGTTTAAACCTTCACTTCCATCAGTCATATTGACAAATGTGAGATCTCTTTGCTAACAAAATGGATGAACTTGAAACTCTGTTGAAGACCCAGCCAGAGTATCGGGAATGCAGCATCATGTGTTTTACTAGGACATGGCTAAAGGAACATATCCCGGACTCCAGCGTGTCTCTGCCTGGCTTTCAAACAATATGAGCAGACAGAGATTTGAAGAAGAGGAGCGGGAAAAGAAGAGGAGTTTGTCAGCTGATCACATCTGCAGTCACCTGTTGGGGCGGAGCATCAGAACAAGTGACATGAAGAGGCTGAACAGAGGGATAAGGACGACTGATTCTGTCCTGGAGACTGAACTGGAGTCTCTTGAGTTGATTGTCCAAAGGAGGATGAAGAACATGATGGAAAACCCTCATCATCCTCTTCAAAACACAGTAACTCAACAACAGAGTGTCTTCAGCCAGAAGATTCTTCATAATCCGCTGCAGCACAGACCGTTACAGGAGATCCTTCCTGTCCACACCTATAACCTTCTACAATGGCTCCCTGAAAAAGAACTGAGCTACAACAACACTTAATTTCCCTTCGGGGATTAATAAAGTATTTTTGATTGATTGATTGATTTGAATGCGGTGGTGAACATGGTGGTGAATGTGGTGAACGTGGTGGTGAACATGGTGGTGAATGTGGTGGTGAACATGGTGGTGAATGTGGTGGTGAACATGGTGGTGAACGTGGTGGTGAATATGGTGGTGAATGGTGAACGTGGTGGTGAACATGGTGGAGAATGTCTCTTTATTGTTTTTGTAACTGAAGAATGTAATTAGATATCTAATACAACTATTCACGTTTTAACAAATTTACCCCAAAGTTTTAGATTTAAAAGAACACAAAGAAGCATTTATGTTATTAATAGCTTGAAGGCTAGTAGTATTATTTATGCTTTTCTGTGACAAGTTAACTCAATACTGACTTTGCTGTGCTCAGCCCAGAGAATCACTAACTGAATTTAAAGGCACAGATCATAAAAATGATGAACAGCGTTGAGCAGAGAGGAAAACCGGAATGCACTGGTCTAATAACAGCAAGGTTAATGCACACTATTATTTAACTGTACTGTATACATGTTTAACAAAACTGAAAAACATTGTCTTTCTTAACTGTGAAACAGCAGCATTAAAAAAAAAATCCCAATTAGGAGCTGCACTATAAGAAGAGGGCGGCTCTTTTTTGTTTTTTGAAGTAGATCTGAGCCCTTATAGGATTTACAGTTCTTTACCCTTGAATAACATGGAAACCGACACACTGTCCTGTCTGTAAATGTAGTGGTGCAATAAATAAAACATGTTTTAACAGCTCTGTTAGTTATGGTCCTACTCGCTTACAGCTCTTTGTATTTAAGGTTAGAGTGACTTTTAAAGTCGACATTGTGTAATTAATTCAAGTCATGCATTCAGTACAGCCGCTGGCACCTTTAGGGCACAAAAACTGGCTTCTGTTTTCACTGCAATAGGAAGAAAGTCCAGCTTCGAAATGTTTAAACCAAAAAAAACATTTTGTTTTCTGACAGAAATCTCAGCTTGGGTCAGTTTTTCACATGGAAGTGCTGATATGATTGAACTGATGTGACACTTTACTATGAAGCATGAAACCACGTGGACTGATGTCTTCATGAACAAGAGTACTGACATCTGTAGTACTGTAGTACTTCTGTCTCCTTAAACCACAACATACAACTCTCTGTATAGAGAGAGTATACATATACAACTGAAGATTTGCTTGTACTGAGATCCCACTAGAAGACAAAATTAAATTACTTCAGATGTAAATAATCTTTATCCTTTTATCAGATTTTTTTTAGACATTTCAGCTCAATGATGCTAAATTAAAGTTGATGAAAATTATGAAAAGGATCAAATTTAACTCAGATGGTCCCATTTAAAACAGCCTGAGCAAGAATTGAAGGGAACTTCAATGTTTTTGTGAACTAACAGTTTTCCTTTTTAAGAAAATTCAAACAGCGTGAGATGAGCTGATGAACTGTAATAAATTCATCTCATTCCACCAGCTTTGGTCTAAATTCTTGAATACATCTAATCTATCTGTCCAAATTAAGATAATTAGTTAAAAAAGTAAATATAGGAATATTAACAGTTAATCTGGGTAAGTTTTGCTGGGGTGGGGGCTCAACCCTCTTATCATATTCTAATATTTTCACGATTTATGGGCTTTTGAATGCAACTTGTTGTTCGTGTTTTGTCTTAATTTTCTCTATTTTCTTCTGATTTACAACCTCTTAAGTCTTTTTGTATTTTAACATTTTCTTTTATTTTTTCCATCAGGAATACCAGAAAAAGAAAACTTATCTAACACCTTGTTTGTTTCAGTCTCCAAACATCCAAATAAGGTAACTGTTCTTTAAGAATAACTGATTTTGTTTTAGTTTAGCTCATTAAACGATTTAACAGACGGGGGATAAAACTGAATGTTACCAATTTCTTTGTCGGTGAAATAAACGAGTATAAACACAGTGACGGGGGTTTTTGTCTCTGTCCCCAGCAGTTCCTGTCCCACCTTTGTCCCGTCATCATTTCCTGGTTCATAACGCAGCCCTCAAACAGATTTATGGGGCTTTGTTCCAAATCAGAGTTTAGTCATGCTTTTATGTAACAAACAGACAGATGCAGTTTTAATTTAAACATTCAGAGATGAATCATTTTAAAATGCTTTGCCTCTGCGGCTGTTTGAGCGAACACGTTTTTTGTAAATAAAAGATGAGGCTTTAAAGGCTTTACAAATATGCATGTGTAGCACTGAGGCATGCTGAAGTCCTGCAGCTCATCACGTGGCCTGATGGGAGAGATGAACAATGGAAAAGAAAGAGAAGCATCAATTTACATTATGATATGAATCCAATTAAAGCTCCTGTCAGGAATTAATAATAAATATCTCAGAGGACACAGATTTAATAGTCTGATTAAGGCTGTATAAACATGTCAGGTCAGCTGTGAGGAACAGTGACAAGAACATTAGTTTTTATTGTCTGTTATGGGACTTTATTATCATCCATGATAAATTTTATTTTTCTCTTTGTTTGATTTGATTTTTAGACATTCCTTGAAAGTCCAGCCAAACTGCAGCCTAAATGCACGTCTCAGGTAATAAACACGACCATCCTTCAGCTACAGGAGACTGTTACCATTACTGCAACTCTTGAATAGATTTTTTTTTAAATGTGCAGATTCTTTCTGAGAAGATCCTCCATGCGGGGAAGATTCTCCGTAACGCCATCCTCTCCAGGACACCTCACATGATCCGAGACAGGAAGTACCATCTAAAGACGTACAGGTAGCTCACACTTCAGATGAGATTCTATGTAAAATTATTAATTTTTCTTTACAGAAGTAAAAAAAAACATATTCAAGGAAACTAAAGGCTTGTAAGAATAAAAATTTTTGAAAATAAATGAATTTATTGTACTATCTACTTTCTTATGTTTATACAGTTATTTAGAATGTGTTTTTTAAATTACATTTAATTCAATCATCCTTTTTAAACTTAGAAGGGAAATTAGATTTAATGAAAACTTTTTGTGAAAAATCATATATTCTATACATCTTTATTACTGCTGTGAAAATGTACTCATTACTTGCATGTAAACTGTATTAGATCTCAGGGATTTTATTCTGAAACAAAATGAAGACTAATGTGTGATGCACATTTACTCTCATGTGGTATTTAAATTGGTATTTGCTCGAAATGAACAAACCAACATGATCATGTAATTAAAAGTTAAAGTCACACAAAAGTCTTATTTTCAAAAGACAGAAGAAAAAGTGAATGAATCTAATCAGGTTAGTATGAACGTGCTTTAAGTATTTCATTAGCTTTAAAACACTAAATAAAAAACATGTTTTCTGTGATAAAGAGATTATGAGATTTTCGAAGAGCAAGAAAATACATTGAATCCTGCAGAGATGATCATGTTTGGTGGAAGATGAGTTGAAACAAGAGCCAAACACAGACAGGTAAACAAGGAATTGTAAAAAGAAGAAGAAAATCAGGAAGCCGCCAATACTCAAGTCACAAACTAGAGAATGTGACCAAAGAATATGAAGAAATACTTTAATGTAAATATAATATAATGAGTAAATGATGACAGGTGTGATTACTAATAAACTACAGGAAGCTGGTAAAAGTTGAACATGGAGGACATCTAGTGGCAATGATAGAACATCAAACAAAACAAAAAAAATATCCAAACCAAGTAAACAAAAGATCATAAATAAACAAACTGTGAAGAAACAGCAACAGGATTCAAACCTGAAACTATGAAGATGAAACCAACCTGTTTGAGGTTTGGCTCTCGTTTCCCAGGCAGTGCTGTGTGGGGACAGAACTGGTTGACTGGATGCAGCAGAGCTCCTGCATCCAGTCTCGGATTCAGGCTGTGGGCATGTGGCAGGTGCTGCTGGAGGAAGGGGTTCTAATCCACGGTGAGGTTCTATTACTTAATGAATCACAGGATCTTTTTTGAACACCAGAGCCCTGATGTCTCTCATCTTGTCCTGACCCAGCGGATGGAGAGACGAGCTTCCAGGACAAGTACCTTTTCTATCGCTTCCTGGACGATGAGCAAGGGGACACCTCTGTCCCCAGTGAGGACGAGTGGAGGGAGAGTCAGGAGGAGCTGCAGGACACTCTGCTCTTCCTCTCTCAGATCGGACCCGACGCTCTCATGAGGATGATTCTGAGGAAACCGTATGGCTCTAACAATCACTCAGACAACATGAGTTTTTATTACTGTGTTGGGATTTATTTGGTAACACGTTCTGTTTTCTAGTCCCCCTGAAAGAACAGCAGATGAGCTGGAGATCATTTATGAAGAACTGCTCCACATAAAGGCCTTAACGCACCTGTCTACCACTGTGAGCTCATTATCTGTGGACAAACAGTTTAAAAGTCTTTATAGAAGATTTTATTTTTCAGTAATACCAGCTGTATGAATGTTCATGCTGAGCTGGACTGTGAGTTAAAACTGATTTTACGCTGTAATAAATCCAGATTCTGTGTTTGATCAGGTAAAAAGGGAACTGGCAGGAGTTCTTATCTTCGAGTCCCATGCCAAGGCAGGAACAGTGTGTAAGTCAAAGAATAAAATAAGTAGCTTTAAATCACAACTACCTAATGATAATTAAACCTGGATGATAGAATCAGTCTATTAAAAGACTCAGCAATAATCCAGCAAATCCCAGATTAGGATCACCCAAGCCTCTTTTTGACTATTTTTTCCTCTCAGTGTTCAACCAGGGGGAGGAGGGCACATCCTGGTACATTATTTTGAAAGGCTCCATCAATGTAGTTATCTATGGAAAAGTAGGTATCTAAAGTAGGACTTGTTCCTCTGGTTAAGAGATTTTATTGTTTAATCTGGAAGTGATCATTCTGCGCAGGGCGTTGTCTGCACTCTCCATGAGGGAGACGACTTTGGGAAGCTGGCGCTCGTCAACGACGCTCCCCGTGCCGCATCCATCGTCCTGCGAGAGGACAACTGTCACTTCCTGAGAGTAGACAAAGAGGACTTCAACAGGATTTTGAGAGTGAGTTTCTGTTTCAGCAACACTAAGACGCATTTCCGCCCTCTGCTGGCAGTTAAACGACATCGCAACCTTCAGAACTGATAACGACCCTTCTGTTGAAACTAATCAGCTCTGGATTCAAACTTGTTGTGTAGAAAACTTCCATCTGTGAGTTGTAGTTCCATGAACGGTTTCCTGTGACAATTGAGAACACAAAAGAAACAAAGAGGATTTAAGAAATGAAATATGTAGTGATGCTCATTTGTATAGTACATCTACTGACTGATGATCCTGCAGTTAAATGATTAAAAACTTCCTTCTGTTATTATAAACAGCTCGCCTAGAAAAATCCAAAATATTCTCTTATTCATACTTTATTTGTTTTAAGAACTGAAACTTTTGGTGTTCTGCTGCATATGATGTTGCTTTCTGAGTTTAGAAGATGGACAAACCTGCAAATCTGGTTTTAAACCTTTATACCGTCACCCTGGATTTAGTTTGTAGTGTGATGAATCCCATAAACAGATATATGGAGTCATCTGATAGAACATGCTGATAAATGGCTTCTTCCCTGTGTAATTCAGCTTCAGGATGCAGCCACAGATTATTTTTAAATGAATGATGGTTTTCTAAGGTTATACCAAAATTTATGTTACTATACGACTTTAAACGTCACCTTCAAAAGTAATTGTTCTTTACAATAAAAAACTACAAATTTCATATTTTCACACTGTGAATTTTATGTGTGTTCTGAAGGACGTGGAGGCAAACACGGTTCGTCTGAAGGAACACGGTCAAGATGTTCTGGTGTTGGAGAAAAGTCTCAGCAGCAGTCGGAACTCTGTCCACGGATCTTCTTCTTCTCAACACAAGTAAATATACCTACTAACTGGTTCAGTGGATTTACTGTTGATACTGACAAATAACAGAAGATGTTTTTATTCTGATGTTTGGTGGATTCATTCATATTTGACATTCTAACTATAATAATCAGATAAAAAATTAAAAAAAAAATTAAAATCAGCCAATTTTTACATTCTGTTATTAAATTCACTGTTTAATTACATTTGAAAACAGATTTTAAAGGTCCTGTATCCTGCTATTTTACAGTTTTCAAGGCACATATGGTAAAAACTTACCTTTGGTGTGATATAGTCTTCAGTTGTCCTGAAATATAACTTATCCTGGAGTTATTCTTCGACCAGGAAGTAAAACGTTTGGTTTCACGCAGTTTCCTCCCTGTGTGCCGCCCATTTCATGACGTAGCCTCGAGCCCCGACCTGCAACATGTCGGGCACTTCCTGGTTTGACAGCGTTACGTAAAACACTATGTTACAGTCGTTTTACAGCAGAGAGTCCAGCAGCTGCTCAGAGTGCAGGACACAGGAGGATTACTGAGAAATGCATGTATTAAGCCAAAAATCCCTCTGGTGGGGGGGGGTTAATAAGGAACTATCACCAGAACATGGTTAAAAACTCCAAAAGGTTGATTTTGCATGATTTAGGACCTTTAAACAAATGGATGGATTACACAGTGCTAACACAGATTAAGTTAAATTAAGTTGTAACTTAATCTGTGGTACTAAACTTTGAGTTTATTAGTTTAATCTGACTATGATGTGCTACAACACGATAGCATGATATAATATTTTAAAATATGACAAAATACAATGAAATAATATACAATATAACATTATACGAGTCAATATGAGCAATATATTATGGAAAGATATGATACTATATAATTTGTTTCATCTTCATGTTCCCTCAGATTATCATCCTCTCTCCATTTGGTTATTCCCATCATACGTCTCACCACCATGCGGGGGCAGAGCCTTCAGTTACTCTGGCCCAAAATTATTTAACTCACTCCCCCCGAAATCAGGAACAATGATTCACTCCCTCCTTTTAAATCCTGTCTCAAAACATACTTAGTTTAACCTATAGTATTATGTATACTTGTATTTAATTTCTTGGATTTTAATGTAATTATCTTGTGATCTTATTGTTGTACAGCGTACTTGAGTGTTTTGGAAGGTGCTTTAATTAAATAAAATGTATTATTAATTATTATTATTATTATTATTATATTCTTTTACAATTCAAATGGTAAAATTTAATGAGATGCAACACAATGTGATATGATAAAAAAAGATTAGGGTAATTTTCTATTAGCTGCCAAACGATTTAGAAATAAACACAAAATTAAATGAACTTCAACAACACACAACACTATCCTCATATATTACAAAAAGGATAAATAAATAGAGAGTTTTACGCAACTCCTACTACACTACCTAGATACATACTGCACAACCGTTTCCATATTTAGAGGCGTTATTTAACATCTTGATTGAAGTGGGAACAAATTGATGGAACGACAGCTCTGTTTGTTTCCACTGGAATCCACTGAGTGTGAACCGTGCGCGCACCGTGAGCTCAGCAATCTTGTGCTCTGCAGCCGGTGAGTGTTATCTTAATTGAGGCATCTGTCACTGCCCCACAGTGGCTGTAATACAGAGAGACACATTAATGGTAATGATGGCCTAGCTCCTAGGGGAGAAAAGGAGGCTTGGCAAGTCACAATTACTTGTTCAGGGTTGCCCTCTAATCAACTCCACTCTTCACACACAAGAGTGTCAAAGACTGCCCCGTGAGAAGGGAAGAGGAGTCCTCACTTTCGTAGCTCCTTCCCTCTTGCCACACTGTTATCAAGCAATAAAAACAACCGAGGCTGGACTGTGTTGATTCTCTCACACAGAAGATGCTACCACATCTTTTCTCCTGGCACTTATCCCAGACTCCTCTTCATCTTCAGCTGCCCAAGATCACTGATTGTAAATAGGATTGTTATCAAATGAGGCAATCACGGAAGCACGCTGGAGTAACACAAATCAGATGAGGGGCCGTAACCGTGTCATTAAACATTAAGAACCCGCATTTCTTGATTAGTGAAGGATGTGTTTTGCTCTGTGTTGCTTCAGATACAACATCATGTCTGGGACTCCGGAGAAGATTCTAGAACACCTTCTTGAAATGATGCGACTGGACTCTCAGTTCACAGAGTCAGGTACCGCCAAATGTGTCACACCCATTTAAAACCATGTTTTATTATTTTCTCCTTCCTGTTCTCTCTGGTTTTGTACCTCCAACCTGCAGCCTGCTTCACACTGACCCATTAGTTCTCATCTATAATTAGTGACACATCACAGAGCTGATCTAAGTACACGGATCTGTTTCTTCTCACAGACTCGGCCTTAGATGATTTTGTGCTCATGCACTGCGTCTTCATACCCAACAATCAGCTGTGTCCGGTGCTGAGATCCCAGTATCCTTTTACATCTGCGTTCAAGTCCACTCGAGTGAAACAAAAGGTTCCTGGTTTTGCTGTAGCTGCTCTTTAACTGC
This sequence comes from Pachypanchax playfairii, assembly GCA_006937955.1. Taxonomy (NCBI): domain Eukaryota; kingdom Metazoa; phylum Chordata; class Actinopteri; order Cyprinodontiformes; family Aplocheilidae; genus Pachypanchax; species Pachypanchax playfairii. The sequence goes on along the minus strand of SSNP01000002.1, from coordinate 1,862,342 downwards.
AGTGCAGCTACCATGCGCAGGCCTCGCAGGGCTCTGAGCAGGAGAAGCTCGATTACACCCTGAACAACAAGCGCAGGGTGATTCACCTGGTCGTGAAATGGGCCGTCGTGCACAGAGATCACCTGCAGCAGGAGGACAGGGCCTTCCTGGAGGTCAGTAGCTCTAATCAGTCATTGGTAAAATATATACAATATAATTTCACACAAATTTGTACAAAAATATCAATTTCATAGCTACAGTAAATCATTTAAATTTTATGAGAAACTAATTTTATTCCCAATGTAAAAACAGCTAATTTCTTTGGAACTTTGATTTGATAAAAGCTGGTTGTGTTCTGCAGGAGTTCCTCATGGAGGTATCGAATGATGCTAAAGTGCTTCCAGGCCTCAGAGACCAACTTACAGAATTAGAGAGAACTGTGAAGAGAAAGTAAGTTATAAATTATGAACAAGAACGGCTCTGAAACTCCTGCTGTATTGACACTGACTTTGTCATTTTCAGTGAAGAAGAGGTCAGATCCTCGCAGAAAAAGGTCTGAAATTTGAAGTTTTGCGCAGATGTTTCTTTTGCATGTGAGAATCTGAACTTGTTATTTCTGTCACAGCACAAAGTCCTTCTGCAGCAGTTTTGTTTGGGAGACGAGAAGCTTCAGAAACGTCAGCCCATCAAGGGTGATGATGAAAGTAAGTAACCGACAACCATATAGAGATCAATGTGTGATCAACTGAGGATTGTCATGGTTTGCAATGACTCAATCTGCTGTTGTGTCTCATCTTCATTCTGATTCACACCTACAGTTCTTTTTAAAGTTTACTGCTGCGACCACACCTACACCACCATCCGGGTCCATGTGGCGTCTTCGGTCAGGGAGGTTATTGATGCTGTGTCTGACAAGCTGGGGTCAGCAGGGGACCTGATCCTGGTCAGCCTCAGTTCAGCAGGAGGTAAACACAGCAGCAGCTACATCAGGACCAAACGACTAGAGACGGAACACACTCAGAAAACTAAACAAGAGTTAAAAGGATCTAGTTTATTCAAATAATTTAGAGGTGATAATGCTGGATGTTACATTTTTTTTAAATTCTAATATTTACTCTATAAATTTACAGTAACTTGGCTTGACATGAATAGCTCCAAGTAGTTTTACTCCAGTATCTTGAAGAAGATCAAGCACAAAGAAAAATGTAATAGACTGAAAGCAGCTTTAGCAGCTTTTATCTCTGTAGCTTTAATCAACTAAAACTCAGATTAATATAATTTTGTCATCAGTATTTTATTTTTTACTGTAAGACGAAAGAAGAAAAACATCATGAACATTCTGAAAAATGACCATCTCAAGGTTAAAACCTGATACACTATGAAAAGTACACGTTCTTGTCGTTGTTTACTTCCAAAGTATTTTACAAGAATTCCAATAAATTCAGTAGCAATTCACCTTCTGTGCCTTAAAGGTGACCATATTTCACAATTGCTGACACCATTTTGAGGGCTCAAGCCCCTCAGCATACAAAAACAAACGGTATTATGTTCTTCAAAAAACATGAATCTGCTGGGGAAATTTTGGTTCCCATCCTAACCCTAACCCTCTAACCCTAACCCTAACCCTAACCCTAACCCTAACTAACACACAGGACTTAAATACAAAACCAAACTGATGACAAACTCAAAACATCTGCTGACATGGGGAGAAACAAACACAGGAAGTAATCACAGAAACAAGAAACACCTGAACGGAAAAACACTAGACTGAAGAGACAAGCTGAACTGACAAGATACTGAATGACACATGAGGAGAACAGGAAGTACAGACATAACCAAAATAAAAGCAAAACAGGAAACTACATGACTAAGGAAAATAAAAGCCTAAAACACCGAATGAGAATAAAAGAAAAAACAACTACTGAAAAAACCCCAAAGTACAGAACATAAAAAACAACCAAACCCCCAAGACCTGACACTAATGTGTTTATGTTGCACTATTTAATAAAGACATGATACGGCGTAAAACTTTAAATAACTGGTATTCATGAAAGTAAAAACATATATCACCACAGCTTGCTTTAACTTACCTCTGAATTTATTTACAATAATATAAGTTAGCTTAGCTTTATTGAGCATCACCAAATGGTGTAAACGAACATGGATGACTGACACACCTG
>SSNP01000002.1:1832657-1860173 GCA_006937955.1 Pachypanchax playfairii | reverse complement strand
CCCTCCACCCCGCCGCCGCCCCCCCAACAACAACACGCAGAGAACGCTTTTGCAAGAAGAAAGAAAAACAAAACCAAGAAAATGTCTCGACAGGTGAGTATTATTGTCATCTTTGCGCTCCAAAGGGTGGCATTGCTAACAACGGCAAGGGCTTCATGCTTGTATTTATGTACGTGAGTGTGAGTGCCGTAAAGCAGGTTTGTTCTCGCGAGATTAGTCGGGTCCGATCCACTGAAAGTTGCAAGTGCTGCTTTCAGGACACAGACCCCGGAGGGAGGGGAGGGACCCACGAATCACCCCGCCAAGTCCTTGTTTACCCCCACAGGGACTCTAGAAAACATTTATTGAGGTGAAAAAACTTACTTAGTTCTGCTTTAAATTCTCACAAGAGTTTGCGAGATTGAGCGCAACGACATCGTATTTGTTTACTAAATGAGAATTTAGACTAGAGGATTTTAAGTTTTTGTTCAATGCATACATGGTCCTACATAATGTTTACTGTTAAACACAAGATTTTGGTGCTGTATTGCAGAAATTCAGTGCAAACAAGACGCCACTCATGCTGCAGCTATGGATAATGGCACAAATGCACTTGCGTATTTCAGGAAACTTTCAAAGATCCTCTTCTTTATTTTCTTGTTACTTGTTACCTTTTTGCTCAACTTTTGCATGGTCCTTTACAACATTCATTGTTGTAGTAGCATTTTTCTGGTCTGGAATGCCTCACAAATTTTGAAAATCCCATTGAAATGTATGAAGGTTTCATAGGAAATACCAAAAAATGGCAATATATGAACAAACATGAACATTTAGCATGTTTTGATCTTGCAAGTGTAGCAAAGCATTGCAAAGAACTTTGGTTTGTTTGTAAACGAGGGTCATGTGACTAAATGTTTCCACGGTGTTAAATGAAAGATTTAGCTGTTGTATTGTAGAAATTCAGTAAAATTAAGACGCTGTGCCTCTGCTTGTAATGACACAATTGTGCATGTGCATTGTGTGAAATGTTACACTTCCTGTCTGCTTCCTGTTGGACAAATTACCTAAAGGCTAAAACTACATGTGCAAACTTAAAAAAAAATCTCCACAAAAAGGTTTCCCCTAAGGGCGGTGTAGTGCTGGACCCAAGTGCAGGCAGGAGACGGGGAGGCGAAGATAAGGAACACACAAAGGTTTAATAATCAAGCAAAACAAACTTACATGGTTGAGGGTGAATCACGGGACCAGACGAAACAAAGAAGATAATCCAAAACTGAAAATAATCTATTTAACGTGACCGGAGTGAAACTAGAACTAAACAAGGTGAGGAGGGGCTGAGACTGAGACAGGGACTAGGCAGACAGAGAGCTAAGACTAGGACTGAGGACAAGGAACTAAGATAGGGACTAAAAAGACAGAGAGCTGAGACTAAGTACTGAGAACAAGGAACTAAGGTTGGTGCTAAGAATGAACCGACACTGACTAACCCTAACCCTAACCCTAACCCTAACCACTAACTAACACACAGGACTTAAATACAAAACCAAACTGATGACAAACTCAAAACATCTGCTGACATGGGGAGAAACAAACACAGGAAGTAATCACAGAAACAAGAAACACCTGAACGGAAAAACACTAGACTCAAGAGACAAGCTGAACTGACAAGATACTGAATGACACATGAGGAGAACAGGAAGTACAGACATAACCAAAATAAAAGCAAAACAGGAAACTACATGACTAAGGAAAATAAAAGCCTAAAACACCGAATGAGAATAAAAGAAAAAACAACTACTGAAAAAACCCCAAAGTACAGAACATAAAAAACAACCAAACCCCCAAGACCTGACACTAATGTGTTTATGTTGCACTATTTAATAAAGACATGATACGGCGTAAAACTTTAAATAACTGGTATTCATGAAAGTAAAAACATATATCACCACAGCTTGCTTTAACTTACCTCTGAATTTATTTACAATAATATAAGTTAGCTTAGCTTTATTGAGCATCACCAAATGGTGTAAACGAACATGGATGACTGACACACCTGAAAGTTGAAACAAAACAAATGCCCCCTAGTGGTGTGCTGCGGTATCTGTTTTAAGTCCCGCCCCCACCATGTAAATGAATTGGAGATTTTTCTAACTGGAAATAAAAAAATACACATAAGATTATTTTTACAGGTGTTTCCTTCTGTTGATCCGCAAAGTTCTCACCTTGTTGCTGCCTACTCATATAATTTTTTCTAACAGATTTAGCTGTATTTTGTGGTTATACATGGCTATGATTGTGTGGAGACGTGTTGTTGTTTTCCAATGATGAAACAAATGCACATTTTAAAGTATATTTAGCAAAACTACATCTAGCTCAACTTCAAAGTGATTCTCACTGAGTTTGTTTGTGGTTCTCTTCTGCGAGTGTTTTTCAATCAAATCTAAATTTTCCATCAAGTGACAGTCTTTTATTTATTTGCTTTGTTCTTTTCATTTACAGAGAAAGCTATCTTCAAGCCGAACGACGTGTCGGTCTTCTCCACGCTCAGTGTAAATGGGCGACTCTTTGCCTGCCAGAGGGACCAGCTGGATTTGTTGGTGTGTTAAAATATGATACAGACAAATACGAATAAATAAAACCCAAACACGTAGTATCATCACAGTGGCTCCGCCCTCTGCTGCTCCGTAATTTTTTATTTAAAGATGCCATTCCATTAAAAACATTTTTTCTGAGGTTTCTGTTGAATATTTTAGCTCCACAGGTGTTCTTACCGTCATAGTGGGTGTGAAAACAGGTCAACAACTTCTCTTTCAGTTTTTATCTCTCAAACTACGCAGGTGGCGATAAAACTCGAATTCTCCCGAGTCTGAATGGCCTGTATCTGTTTCGTCACAACTCCTTTGTTCGTTAGTTTTCATCAGCTCCTGCAGTTGAAACCACGCCTAGCATGCTGCTGGCTAAAAAGCTTTAACATAAGACGTATCAAACAGGAACAGACTACGTCTGCTGTTGCCATGCGCAGCGGGGCAGGAAACAGTATACCTTGCTCTCATAGGCTAGTTTGTTAGCCAATCTGAGCCCAGCAAATTTGAATAAAAAATATTAATGAATTGCTGCTGAAGCCTGACGAAAGCAGTCAAAATTTTGATGCAGACAGTTTGAAAGGTCTGTTAATCAGTGTTTCCTAACGTATAAAATGTTTCATATTACAGGTTAGAAATAACCACAAAGTCATGAAATATGTGTGAAATGGCCTCTTTAACCATATAAATTTAGTCTTAATGATCCAAAGTTAAACCATTTACATTTGGCCTAATTAATGATATTTATCTTTGTTTTATAGACTCCTGTACCTGTGCAGGAGGGTCCCACCACGGGGTCATTGGCCAGTTTTGAGTTGATGAGCTCCAAAGATGTGGCGTACCACATGACCTGCTATGACTGGGAACTTTTCCACTGCGTACACGAGGTATCTTACTTTGACTCGGAGACTTTAACAAAACTAAGAACGTGTTCATTATCCCTCTCAGAATCAGGAGATCATCGTGCTCTTCTTTAAAATCTAACAGCTTGAACTCATCTACTACACGTTTGGGAGGCAGTATGTGAAGAAAACCACCGTGAACCTGGACCTGTTCCTCAGGAGGTTTAATGAAATTCAGTTTTGGGTGATCACAGAGATCTGTCTCTGTTCTCAGCTGAACAAGAGAGTTCAGCTCCTTAAAAAGTTCATCAAGATCGCTGCTCAGTAAGTGGGCCTGTTTTCTCTCAGAAGTTTCCACAGATCATGTAGTCTCATTCTCATTTTCAAAATGTTTTTCTTTTATTGAAGCTGTAAGGAGTACAAGAATCTAAACGCCTTTTTTGCTGTTATTATGGGACTGAGTAACCCAGCAGTGAGCCGACTGAGTCAGACCTGGGAGGTGAGTAACACTCCGTTTGTTCAGGGTCTACTTCAACACAATGTTGACATTTTTCTCTGTCGCTTGTGTTTTCAGAAGCTTCCCAGCAAGTTCAAGAAGTTTTACGGGGAATTTGAAAACTTGATGGTACGTTGAATATGTTTCACATCTTTTCCCTTTTAATTTGTTTTTGACTTCAGCGAGTATCTCACTGTTGATGCCAAATTTGAAACCGTATTTTTGAAGAAGGTTCCAAACTTTGCACGGAGATACTCAGTGCCACAGGGTCGTGTTCTTATGTCACTAGAGTTGTCAACAAAATTCAACAAATTTTCTCTCAAAAATAGTCACAGAGTCGTCGCTGGTGTTTCTGATATAAAGACAAAAACAAACATTCTGAGTGAGATAAAATTACAAATAATTTAAGATATAATCAAGACTCTTTGTAACTAAATTACAAAAGTTCATCTATAATTTGAACAGATGCAAAACTCTCATGAGTTCAGTTTGATGTTTTATCAGCTTATTGTTTCCAGTAGTTGCAGCCTAAGGAGACCTGAGTCAGAGGTCTTCAGGTCTCTGATGGATCTGAGAACTGTGTGTCTGTCTCCACAGGACCCGTCTAGGAACCACCGAGCTTATCGACTCACGCTGTCCAAACTGGAACCTCCCATCATTCCTTTCATGCCGCTGATGATTAAAGGTCAGATCTATTCATCTGATGGCTGTTTGCTTTTAATATAACATCTATTGTTGTTGTTGTTGGACCTCTTCTTCAGCGTCTCTCTACAACTACCTCTCCTCTTCTCTTTTTATTTCTTCCAGACATGACATTCACACATGAGGGCAATAAAACATTTATCGACAATTTGGTCAATTTTGAGAAAATGGTGAGGTCTCTGCAGCTGCACGTCATCGTCTACCAGCTGCTGTAAATCTATTTCTCTCATCTTTAGATGTCAGGGAATTGCAGATGTTTGTTTCTTTGTGTCTTCCAGCGGATGATAGCCAACACGGTGAAGATAGTGAGATACTGCAGGAGTCAAAGATTCAGTAAGACCTAAAACATGTGATTTCTGCTTGTCTTTAAAGAATAAGATGTTAAATAATAAGAATATTCTCTAATGTTTATTTAAATTAGGTGCAGACTCTCCGCTGGCTGGGAAGCACCACCCTGATGTTTGGACATACGTTCGCCAGCTCGATGTGATCGACAATCAGAGGACACTAACGCAGCTCTCTCACGGACTTGAGCCCCGCAGATCTTGAAACCTCTCAAGATTTTTTCGGGGGGGGATTTACCCTCTGATTCGCAACATGACGTACTCTCATGCAAATATGAATTTAAACCAGTGCAGGCAATCACATGGAGGACCTAATGAGGTGTCAGATAATGAGATATTGTCTCACTGACTTGTTAAGCCTTTTATTACAGTAATCTCTGATTTTTCAACAACGGTAATTGTTGTGGGATGAAGTACGTCTCATATCGGTGTCATGCAGACATCATATCATTTCCAACTCAAACAGCACAAGAAAATAAAGCTCTTTGGGCGGCGGGGGTCTAATTTGTCAGATTATTCTTGTAAAAATGAAGCTGTAAATACCGTGTGATGCTTAAAAAACTCTCAAAAGTCCTGATATTCATTAGTTTTATATTTTTTAATCAAACATTATTTATACTTATTTTGAGTTGTAAATTGTGTACAGATATTTATTCTGACTTCAGCATGAAGATGGCTCGAAATGTCTGAATTCATTTAAGCACAGTTTTTCTTTAAAGCCTGAAATATAAAGTTTAATCTGTTATTGTTCGAAACATTTTTTAACTATTTGTGTACTGTGATGCTGTTACTGTTGTTCCCTGCTTTAACATTTTGTTATGATGTTTACAGCATGCCAACATGAGAACATATTTACTTCTGTAGTGAGTATTTTGTGTAAAAAATGTCATTTTTATGAGAACTGGATCATTTAAACGTACAAAAAGTTTCCAAACATCTAAGAATTTTTGGTTTTGAGTGACTTTTTTAAAGTTATCTGAAAGGATTTTCACTTGGGGGAAGTGAGGAGGTGAGAAGCAAAGTGTTTGGGTTATTAAAAAATAATGTAACTTTGGTGTTTTGATTTTAGTTTGCACATCTTTATATGTTGTTATATGTGTAGTTTTAGGGGCTGTTTGTTTACCAACAAGGACAACATATTGAGGGTTTCTGTCCCTTGACCTAAACTCATGAGAGTGGATCTGCACCATTTCTTGATCATGAAGGTGGGTGGGTGGAGTTTGTGCTACATTTCTGATGGTCAATCAGATGGACGCCCCACTCAGGTCCAGCATCTCATGTGTTAATTGCCCACCTTGACCATATGACTGATGTAAACACTTCTTTTGATACTAAATGATATTAATCATGAACAAATTCTGTGGATAAAATGAGCAAATCTGGGGAGAATAATAATAAATTCCAAACTTAATTCTAACCAACAGGCTATTGCTGACATGTTTCTGTCTCTGTTGCACATTTATGTTGTCAGCTGTTAATGGCTGAATAAAATGGGTCATCTCTGGCAGGACAGGCTTGAAGGTGGTGATACCTTTTCCTTTCCCTCCGTTGTGGACTTCAGAATGAACTTACTATGGAGTCCTTCCACTTCTTGTACCATTATCTCTCAGGACCTTAAGTGGGATGAACATCAGCTCTCTGACTAGAGGATGTACTTCCTGGGACAACGGAGGAAGTTCAACCTCCAAACACCGATGACGGTGCATTTCTACATCTCCATCATTGAGTCCATCCTCACCTCCTCCATCACCATCTGGTTCACTGCAGCTTTAGCCAAGAACAAGGGCCAACTGCAGCGTATAATCTGCTCTACTGAGAAGGTGAATTGGCTGAAATCTACCTTTCCTCCAGGACCTGTACACTTCCAGGACCTGTACACTTCCAGGACCTGTACACTTCCAGGACCTGTACACTTCCAGGACTTGTACACTTCCAGGACCTGTACACTTCCAGGACCTGTACACTTCCAGGACCTGTGAACTTCCAGGACCTGTACACTTCCAGGGCTCTGGCGCATGCTGGAAAGATTGTGGCTGATTCCTTTCATAAAATCTTTCAGACTCTCTTCAATCCATCAGGACCTCCCGCCACCCACAGGAATGGTTTCTTTCTGTCTGCTAAAGTTTTGACTAATGCCTATTAGAATGAACCATTTGCATTATATAAACAATCCCCTCCACACCTCTCTGTTTCATGCACTTCAGTTTTGTGAACCGCACTATTGCATATTTCCCTTAATTTATGTAAATATTGCAATTTTAAAATTCTAATCTAATTCCTATTTTTGCTTTATCCACTGTGCTTCTTCACTTAAGACAAAATCCTTGTATTGTGCAAATGACAGAAGGAAATGAACAGATGGAGATTCTGATTAAGGAGGGAGACTCCTCCTTCCCCGCACGTCATCATTTCTGTCCGATTCTCCGCCCGGCTGTTAGAAAAGGAACAAACCCACTAACATCACGGACTCACGGTGGTACTGTAGTTCCGCTTGTATCCAGCAAGAGAGGCTGTTGTCATCAGTTTAGATAAGCGATAAAATGGGGCAGTTCTACCTCGGTGTTGCCCGGAGTTGCGCAACCAGTGGAACCACCTCCGGATGAGTTGTAGTGGCAGAAATCAGAAATGAAAGAACGTCACACGTGATTTTCCGGAACTCCGATCTGTTTTTTCCAAGTTGAACCAGACTCGACCAGCTCCAAAGACCCGCATCTGATCTGTGCGGCTCGGAACTGCTCACCTTTATGTCGGTATGTATGTTTATAATAAGGACGGTAACAGAAAGTCACACATCAGGACAAGTTGTCCACATCTGTTTAGATAAGTGTGTGTAGATTAATGTACAGCTCGTGTGACGTTGCAGAGGGTTATAAAAAGTTTCCAAAGATGTAAAAATACTTTAAAGAAGCGTGTTTAATCTTTGCTTTTCTGACAAAGATTTATTTATTTTCAGTGTTCCAGGTTTGTTTTGTGATGATCATATACTGTATTTTTGACACATATGTGCATTTGAAGAGGAAACAGGAAGCTGATGTCCATGCTGGTCAGCCCTGAGGGATTTACAGTAACTACCTGGGATTTGACAGGTGTTGCAGTGCAGTGTTTGTGTATTAGGTGAGAAACTGGCAGCAATGACCTGAGGAGTGCTCCCACACCCCAGTAACCCTGGATTCTTGAGTGGTCACACTATACTGAAAGGGGTCGACCTACTGAGCAAATTGCTTTGAAGCTAAGTATAGCACAAGTAAATCAGTAAAAAAAAAAAAAAGTGGCTCCCCTCTGTGACAATGGAGACATTTCCCCCTGTGATGGATAGTAATCCCAATGAGGACCGAGGTAACAGCCTTTTAAAAGCTGTAATTGCTCAGCTGTAAATGGGAAACCCAGGAACAATAAAAGGAGCTGCAATTTCCCTTTAATGATGGAATTATTATTATTTTTTTTGTAAGATGCTTTTATGCTGTTACGGACAAACAAGAGATGTGAAAATCAAACTGTGTGGATGTGGCGGGGCTCCCGACATGCATTTGGCCTCCAGCTCTTGTTTAGTGGAAGATAAGGAGAATAGGAGAATACAAGTGGTTGATCATAATGATTTTTATCCTCCCTGCTTGTGGCCTTGCATGAGCCAAACAGAACAATTCAATCTGACAATCTTTCTTTATCATTTCCAGAATATTAGACATACCTGTGCTTGCAAATATACAAGCAAAGAACCGGGTTTTGGTTTTTTTCAATGGGTTTAATGAGAACTTGGCATGTATTTATTGTTTCTAATAACTTTCCGTATGTTCAGTGATCAGAGTCTGACTTGGAGCAGAGCGCCATCATTATGAGATGTCGTCTCCTCGAGCGGCTTTCGTGCAGATCAAGTTCGATGACATTCTCTACCACGAGAACTGCGGCGGCGGCAGCTTCGGAAGCGTCTACCGCGCCAGGTGGATCTCCCAAGACAAAGAAGTGGCAGTGAAAAAACTGCTCAAGATTGAAAACGAGGTAAGAGTCATCGTAATTGCTTTCAATATACTTTTTGGTTTTAATTGTCAGTTTAATCATTTTAATTACTACTCCATTTAGGTGGATGTGGTGACTTCTTTTACCCATCACTTATGGTCATTATACCTACCCACTCTGAGAAATGTGCTGCAAAAGAAACATTATTGTCAAAAGAAAGGAAGTATTTGGCCCAATTACAGTAAAGACGGCTCTTGAAATCCCTTTAAAAGCAGCGTCTTTGTCTTAAAGACAAAAAAAAAAAGAATTTATCTTTGAAATCTTTTCAGGGAAATTGTAGGACTTTTGTTGGCCTCTGGACATTCACTGTTTCTTTTTATGAAATTGTAAAAGATCACACATATCTGCTCGACTTCACCGAGCTGTTAAAGATATGATTGTTCAGTGAAAATGATAATGTAAGCGTTTCACATTGAACCAATTGTTCCTTTAATTATAGAGTGAGGGAACAGTTAAATGAACTTATTCTGGCAGGTTTCTGTTCGTTCAAAGAAAATGGTTAGACATGAGGGTTTCTGGGCAAAAATACAATTTTAATAGCTCTTTATATATATGCTTTGTTTGGAATATACATTCACAAGCAATTAAAAGTCACATTATATAACCTTCTGAAAAAGTTCACATCTTATTAGAACTGTTCTTTCATGCTTTAGCTTGTCACATTGCACATTGTTGATTATAACAGCTGATAAAACGTCAGGTTTCTACATAAATAGATTGTTTTCAGGAAGTTGAGCTGCTTCTTTTTAAAATTTTAGTTTTTGTGTGCGTCTATTTTGGATAAGCAGGTATCTGTTGACATTTCAGTTCTATTCAGGGTGTAACAGAGGAGTTGATGGCCTAGTTCAGATCTTTTAAATTGGGGTTCTATGAAAGAGTTATGACCAGTTCCCATAATACCTGTTGTTTATAGCTCCATGAACGACCTCAGATTGAGCTGAACTGACAAGCTAATGATTAAAAGAATAATAGGAAGAATTTTCTTTTCTTAAAACAACTTCACTCTCAAAAATGTAAATGTGTACTTAGAATCATTATTATGATATACCAGTCACAGCTGCACGGTAGCTTAGGAGAGCCTAAGCTAATGCTAATAGGATTGAGCAACAAGGAAAGTTTTAAATCTGATCTTAAAACAACACAGAGTGTCTACCTCATGGATTAAAAGTGGAGCCTGATAACTGAAAGCTCTGCCTCCCATTAAAGACTTTAGGCAGACCTGCAGTCTGAGATTGAAGTACTCTGTTAGCAACATGTAATACTTTGGGATTCCAGGTACTGAGTAAGCTGCTTATTGGTTAATTCTTCCAAGACTTTGGAGAGGTGCAACTAGAAGAAGATAGTCTGTAGTAATTTAAGTCTAAACTGTGACCCTCTTTTAAAAAGAGAGAGGTGACAGCTGCACTCTCAGAAATAGAGGTACGAGACAAGAACATTTTGTACCTATAGGTACATTTTTTAAAAATGTTCCCTTAAAAGTACAATATTGTTCTTTAAAGAGCCAGAAATGCCCCTCTGAGGGTTCAAATTGATATAAAGTACAAATTTGTACCATTTCAACTGAACCTGCAACCCTGACCAAGGCTGGTTAATCTCAATGTTATTAAGTTTCTTCCATCATTTTCAATATTATGGTTTACATGTTTGTTTTAGACTTCAAAACGTGGCGTAATTTACTGTTTTAGTGGAACAACTTCATAAGGTACAAAAATGGACCTGGACTTCAGGGTACAAATTATTTTCGCTGGGGGTGTAAAATTACACCACATTCTGAAACATAATATTGAAAATGATTGATGAAACTTAATAAAATATAGATTAACCAGCCTTGGCCAGGGTTGTAGGTTCAGTTGAAATGGTACAAATTTATACTTTATATCAATTTGAACCCTCAGAGGAACATATCTAACCTTTTAAAGAACAATATTGTACTTTTTAGGGAACATTTTTAAAAAATGTACCTATAGGTACAAAAATGTTCTTGTCTCTCACCTCTATTATTGAGAGTGTGGAGATTTGCAGTCTCTGGGAAATTCACATGTTTAAACAGATAGTGCAGCAATAATGTGCATCAAACTTTACAAGACGATATCTAGAGTATTGTGCTGAGATAATTTGTGAGCAACCAGTTTGAGCAGTTCCTCAAGCACCACATGCTCCTGCAGTGGTGGAAAGGAGAAATGAAAGTTGCACTGAGGAAATTTTCTTCCTTGGAGTTGAATGAACCAGATTTTTGTCCTTTTGCTTCAACAGAGCTGCTTATGAGAAATGAATTTGTGTATAATATTCAGATGTTTCCGTTAGTTTTAGATGGTTGAATTCCAGTTCAGATCACCTGAAACAACAAACATCGTCAGCTGATCTGATGCTCAAAAATTCCCTTTAACATACTGGTGCATGACGGATGTGTCTGAGATAGATACTCAGTAAAGTCTCCGTATATTTTATTTGTTCTTCCTCAATCAGGCTGAAATCCTCAGCGTCCTCAGCCACCGCAACATCATCCAGTTTTATGGCGCAATCGTTGAAGCTCCCAACTATGGAATCGTCACCGGTAAGTTTATGAAATACGAGCTGATAACAGCAGTTCCTCCCTGTGACGGGTCATATACAAGAAAACTATCACATCAACATAGAAAATGGAATCATTTTATCTTCTGAGAGTGGAGCCATGGTTTCTGTTGAAGGCTTTTAAGATTTGTGTTATATTGATACTCAGAAGATATTTTAATACTATAAAATGTTGAATTTATCCTTTATAGTACATTGAGATGGTGTGCAGTGTGTGTTGGTTTGTATAATAAGCATAAAACTTAATATTCTATTCTATTAATCTCTAAAAACTGTCTAAATTCAGTAAATTAAGCGGGATTAGTGAACAGAGTGACTGGAGTTGAGCTTTAAAAATGAAACACGTGTGCAGAGTTCTGAAGAAATGTCTTCGTACAGGAATCCAGTCCTGCAGAGAAGGATTAAATCACAATAAGGAACTTTATCAGACTTAAACAACAAAGAGTCACAGAGTACAGGAAGGTAACAGCCTGGTCCACATGCATTCTGTAGAAGAAGCTTGAAAGAATGAGCTGGAAATACTCCAAAAGCACGGCAGGTGCTCAAAAACATAAGAGCAAAGACATTCCTACATGACTCCTTTCACATGTATTTCATATTTTAAGGATGTTTAGATTCCTGCAAATAGAGTTGAAGGTTTGCCATATAAACATCAGGCAAGAATTCACAGCTGTGCAACATTTTAAGTGGTTTGCAAAAAAAAAAAAAAAATGATGCAACAAGAAGAAACTTTTTCCAAGTAAAATCTCACAGAACAGCTATAAATAGGACATGAATGCAGCTTTCTTTAAAAGCATTGCACTTCTGCATAACTGTCCTGTCAGTAAATTTCACATATTTTGTGGTGATTTCCTTCTTTCACACTCAGTAGAATGTTGATTAGAAAGTTATGACACATTAAATTATGACTATAATCTAAACTGGTCTGATGTGATGTATCACTGCCGTTATTATACCGAGAATGATGCATATTAGAGGAGCTGTAAAGTTTTATATAGTTCTAATCCATGTGATGTTTAATTATCTCTTAAAATTATGAATATTGTAAAATTTGTATGAGATTAGAAATGCATAAAAAGCTCCCAAAATCATAAGTCACTGCATTAACTTCAATGAAATTCCTTATAGAGTTTTATAAAACTTTGCAGAAATACCCGAATATAATTAAACGATTAGATTGATGAACACACAAAAGGCTCTAACTCAGTTGATTTTATGAATATTTAACTTCATTTTGATGTGATATAAACTGAGAGTCATATCCAATATGAACTAAGATTTTTGTTTGTAGAAAAATTATTTTGTCCCTTTAACCAATAGTCCTATGAATGTAAATGACTTTTAACATAGTGTAATTTGTACATGTTAAGTGTCTAATAATGGATTTTATGTATGTGTGTGTGATGTCACTGTCAGCTGCACAGCAAATCGCACTCTGGGAATAATAAAGACTAACTTTAACCCTTTAAATAGAGTCACTTGTTAGTCTATAACCAGGGGTGCACATAAGTGGTCCGCAGGTCCGCACACACTGTCAAAATATAAAATGCGCACCAGATGAAAAGTTGCAACACACGTTTGCGTACTTAACATTGGTTTGGCTGAGCTGCGTGAATTTTTAGGTTAATCAGAGGCGGTTCATTGTCAAATAAATGAAGAATCCCGTTGACTTCTTTTGTTTGACTGATATGTTTCTCAGCCAGAGCGCCGAAGTTCCAGCTGATCAGCTGATGCTGCGTCTCTCTCTGTCTCTGTGTATCAGTTTGCCAGTGTGACGGATTTTCAGTCAGTCAGATCAGTGCAGCTGACTGCAGGATTCTGCATCGCGTCAAAACTGAAAAAATTCACTGAATAAGACAAATAGACCATCGTGGCACAGACGTGTATAACTACCTTTTTGTGCTATAAAATACAGAAAACCACCTGTTTTAATCAACAGTATCAGCGTATTTGTCTGTGATCCGCACCATTTTGAATGCGTGCAAAGCACTATGGGATATGCAGTCAATGCCCCATAACTGTCCACTGTATCTTTTTATCTGACTGCATCACATTACAAACATCCTCATCATTTCAAAACAAAAAACAGTTACAGTGAATGACAGAAGCCCCAACAGCTGACTAATAAATTTCAACACCAAACTGTTAAATGTAGATAAAAGTGAACAATCAAACCTGAACTCTGAAGGTTGTTTTTTTTTTACCAGTATTTTTATATTTTACTGGTTTCTCTTGATTTTTTCAACAATTAAAGGATTTTTATTGAAACAAATATAGAGCCAGGTAAAGTAAACAGACTGAATTTGAAGCTTGATGAAACCAAAAACAAAGCAGAGGAGCTTGGAAGAGACATAGTGAGACACATTTAAAAATGTGAGGACCAAGGAACAACCCTAGGTTCTCTTCTGAGAACCAGGCCAAAAATATTATGTGCACCCCTGTGTATAACATTCAGAAACAGCCTGATCAAGTTTTGGGTTTTACTTTGTCACCTAAATATTATCTGTGACCCCCACCTGACAGTGGCATCCTGTGAAAACATTCTAGAGACGCCCCTGACTACAATGAAAAAAAAAAAAAAAAAAAACTTCTCCTGGTTCCTGAATGACCTGAGAATGTCCTGTAGCGATGGGACGTCTCTGTTTTATAAAGCCAGAATCTAATTAACATGAGAAAAAAAAAAAAGATTTATGGTTGTCCCGACAGCATCTACTGTTTTATAAATGTCCTTTCTGTTGACACAGTTTCCTGTTTCTACAACCTGTCTCAGTTTGTCTCTGTTGACCTGCAGCAGTTTAACTATATCTGCTGTCACGTAACAGCCTTATAAACTTGATTGGTTCCGGTCAATTCTCATTTCGAGGTAAAGGTACATCATTTGATTGTTTTGCAGCTTTTTTTTCCCCTCCGATAGTTTCAGACGTTGGACCAAAATGAAAGTACATTTAATAACCGTATCACTACCTTTTATCTATGGAATGTGGACCTACTTCTTCGGGTGCAAAGTGCAAAAGCGGACAGGTTTTCTATTTAATTGCTCCTTTGAAGCATGAAGACGCAAGTCGTCCTGATTCCACTGTGACACGAGTAAAAGAACCCACGTGAAATTCAGGCCTGTAATAATGAGACATTGTTGTGTTTTATGATTGTTAATTAGGCTCCCGTCTTGGTGCCTGTGCATGTTTACAGTGCTGCATTGGGATATCATCGGTTATTATGCACAAACAGAGCCTTCCTGCTGTTACAGCTCCAGCTTGTTTATCTTTATTTAAGCACCTAAATAGCCTCTGTCTGCAGATGAAATGCTGCCTGTTCTACATATCTTTGATATACAGAAGCTTCATCACAGCTTTCACTCTGCATCGTAAACCGTTTGGTGGAGCAGATTTTGCTGAAAGCTACGTGATTGTTAAGTTTCACACACACGTCTAATGGCTCATTAGAAGTGAAGCCTTTGAAAAAAAAGAGCAGAAAGATGATTATTTTCTGTTGTAGAGGTTTAAGAAAGTGGCAAACATCTTTAGATGAAACAAAGGCTGGTAACAGCAGCGATTCATCGCCTTGTTTCCGAGAGGGATTCATCCAAATTTCAATTTTCAAAAGTTTTCATAGACTATTCTACTCAAAACTTTGTGTCTGTTATACACATAATTTCAGTCGTTTCTTCACATTTTGGGATTTTTCACTCACTATGATTTTTTTTTTTCAGAATATGCAGGCGGTGGCTCGTTGTACGATTACCTATCGAGTGATGAAAGCGAGGAGATGGAAATGGGACAGATCATGAGTTGGGCTGCAGAGATCGCTAGAGGTACATTTGAGTCTTATTCATTTGCTTGAATAGGATGAAAGTGTGAGTCATCAGGAAAAAGTCTTTCATTTATGTAACACATTAGTACCAGGTTATGTGTACACAGTTGTTAATGAAAGAAATGCAGCTAAAGGTTGAGTACATATTAAAACTAGTTATGATAAGATAAGAAAGATCACCATGTAGAATGTAGTTGTCATTTTTTAAGTATGCTGGCTGGTGAGATATAAAAAAATTTAAATCAAAAGGAAAAATTTGTTAAAAAAGACTAATTTTACCTTATTATATTTTTATTTACATCATACCTGAAATCTTCCTGAAAACAGTGTTTTTCAAAATAATATAGATTTTTTTGCTTTAAGTACCAACTGCATCCCTTGTGCTGTTTACTGTATGCATGGTGCAAGTGTTCACATTTACATAGATGTTGGGATGCAACGATATACCTTTTTCAAACCGATAAATACCGATACTTGGATCTGAGTACTTGCCAATGCCGAGTACCAATGCCGATACTTGCAATGAATTGGAAGACAGGTTTTATTTTCTTCTCTGCTTGTTACAATTAAAGCTGGAGTTGGTAATGTTCGAGAGCTAGCAAGATTTAAAACTAGCAGCTCCTCTAAACCCCTCCCCCTTCCCACCATGGACTTGCTTCAAGCTTTGCCCCCCCCCCTAAACTTGGAACTCGCATCTGCCGGCAGAACTCAGCAGGGTACTCAGCTTTACCAATATTGACTCTCGTTTGTCCTCTCGTTTTATCCAGAGCTTTTCTCGTAGCAGCTTTTTCTGCCTCTGACTTTCTTTTTTTTGGCAGTTTAGCAGGGTGAGCCGTGACAAGTAGCGAGGAGTGAGAGGGCGTGATAGAAGGGGTGCAGGCAAGGTATCTGATTGGTTCCTCTCCTTTTCTCTGGAAATGACCAATCACTGCCATCCGGTGCGGATGACCGCGGTTGGTCAGAGTTATTGTAGGCTTGCAAGTCTCAGAGAGGTCTGATTTTTTTCGCTCCTTTTTATGAATACACAGTGCATTGACTAGTCTCAGTATGGAAGGACCTTTTCACCCAGTATAAAAAAAGTGTTTCTGAACAGGATTACCAATTATAACTTTAATGGTGGTTAACTTGGTATAAAAAAATAAAACATTAAAGCAGAACTAAGTAAGTTTTTTCACCTCAATAAATGTTTTCTAGAGTCCCTGTGGGGGTAAACAAGGACTTGGCGGGGTGATTCGTGGGTCCCTCCCCTCCCTCCGGGGTCTGTGTCCTGAAAGCAGCACTTGCAACTTTCAGTGGATCGGACCCGACTAATCTCGCGAGAACAAACCTGCTTTACGGCACTCACACTCACGTACATAAATACAAGCATGAAGCCCTTGCCGTTGTTAGCAACGCCACCCTTAGGAGCACAAAGATGACAATAATACTCACCTGTCTAGACATTTTCTTGGTTTTGTTTTTCTTTCTTCTTGCAAAAGCGTTCTCTGCGCGTTGTTGTTGGGGGGGGTGGCAGCGGGGTGGAGGGGGTGGGGGGTGGGGGGGGTCTGCGGCGAGGGAACGTTACGACAGTGAGCTTTCACAGGGGACCAGTAGGGGGAGAGCGAGAGCAAAACTTACTTAGTTCTGCTTTAATAAAAATTACCACAAAACTATAATTTCAAGTGAAAAATAAAAATGTTCTGTGAAATTATTGCAGTTTCCACAATTTAAGTATCTATTCAAGGTATCAGTAACTAACCGATACAAATACATTATGGTATCTGCCCCAATACCCGATAGCAGTATCGGTGCATCCTACATAAAAGTATAATTAAAATTAATCTGAAAGTTAAAAGAGATT
Source organism: Pachypanchax playfairii (assembly GCA_006937955.1). Classification (NCBI taxonomy): domain Eukaryota; kingdom Metazoa; phylum Chordata; class Actinopteri; order Cyprinodontiformes; family Aplocheilidae; genus Pachypanchax; species Pachypanchax playfairii. Next base: position 1,842,993 of record SSNP01000002.1, on the reverse strand, counting down.
AAGATCTGAACTTGTTGTTGATACATGAGCATAATCTTCACAAAGTTCTGAAAATGTTTTGTTTCTTTTAGGAATGCATTATTTACATTCAGAAGCTCCTGTTAAAGTGATTCACAGAGACCTAAAATCCAGAAATGGTAATTCATTTCTTTTATTGTTTCCTTCTCTTTGATTTCTTGCTTGTATGTTCTCTCAATGTAAGTCGCTTTGGATAAAAGCGTCTGCTAAATGACAATAGTAGTAGTAGTAGTTTTCTATTTCATGCTGACCATGTGCAGAAATAAAGAGATTTTTTAAAACCTTTATTTTTTTATTTTTCCAGTTGTTATGGCCGCAGACAAAGTTCTCAAGGTAGGTCTTTCGTTTTTAAAGTTTAATCAAACGGACAGAAATATCTGTTATTGGTGACGTGATCCCTCCTGGGATTTAAAATAAATGTATTAACCTCAGGAAAATGCCAGTGATCATATTTGTCTGCTGCACATGGACACAAGAGGGCAGTGACTAACTCTACATGTACAAAATGTGTTTTGTGTTGAATTAAAAGACATTTTTGGGGATCAGGTTCAAATGAATACATCCAAATGTTTCACTGATTTTCACCAGGTGCTGAGCTCTTTACCTTTTATCAAATTACTTCAGTTTAGCTGGTTGGAATATTTCTTTTAATTTTTTGTAGTTTCAGACATCTGATTTAATTCTGCTTTTGAGTTATATTTCTACAGTTTTTTTTCTTTTTTGACACCATTTTTCATTTTGTCCCAAATAATATAATTTCAGCTTGAAGAAATTTTAATTTATAGCATAATTTAGACATCACGACTAAATAAAAGGTGCATTTCTATTGAGTTTACTGCTGATTAACACATAAAGTAAGTTTGGGTATAAACCTGTTCTCTGCGTACATGCCTGAACTAACAGTTTTTTTTGGATCATGTCAGATTTGTGATTTTGGAGCTTCTAAGTTTGTTTCCCACACCACACACATGTCCCTGGTGGGCACTTTTCCCTGGATGGCTCCAGAGGTCATCCAGAGCCTTCCCGTGTCCGAGACATGTGACACCTTCTCCTACGGTGTGGTGAGTAGCATCATGAAACATGTTTTAAACACTAAAAATATGTAGATTGTTGTTCGGCACTTAGTATCTCATTTAAGACAATAATAATAGCAAAATGCTGATCTAATATCTTTGATAATCATTTACTAAAATACTCTGCAGGTGAGTATTTGTTTCCTCTTTGAAACAACATCTCAATCTGCAACACGTTTATCTCTGCGAGGTTAATATGCATCCAACAAATGAGGTGACAGTGACTCAAGTTTATGCTTTAAAGTGATAGTTTAAATCTTTTATACTCACCCACTCTGAAAGGTTATGAACATTTAATATTTTACCTGTTTTAATCAGCTCTTTGAACAACTTGAGTTTGGAGAAACAGAGACTAGATCTTAGTGGACAGATGAGCTAATGGCTGTAAAACCTGTCTTCCAATTTATTGCATTTTTTGTGTGGTACAAGTTTTGGCATTGGTACTCAGTATCAGCAAGTACTCAGATCGAAATATCAGTTTGAAAAATGTGGAATCGTTGCATCCCTACATTATACTGGTATTTACATGGAATTCTATGCCAACTGCCTTCTGCTGCTACAATTTAAAGACTTAAACAAATCTAGATGTTTGTGTTTAGATTTTTACCAATTTTTTTCATGAACCACATTCAAACTTTTGAGAATTAACTAGTTTTAATAAGGTAGCTTTTCCTTCATCCTTGGCCCCGAGGCTCATTTGGGTTAGCCGTTAGCTTGAAATGAAGCTAAAATAAAACTATTTTTTTCCAAATTGAAAATTTTCAAAGGGCTTTTTACAACATGTAAGAGATGAATTGTTCATATTCTTTTTACAGATCTTTTAAAAATGTATTTAAGTCAATAATAAACATCTATATTGTAGATTAATTCTGAGAAAGTGTCGATGCAGATGGATGTAAAGCAGTTTGAGACATTTTACCCACTGATGCAGCTCAAGACAACATTCATTAAGATACTTATTAATTATAAATAGTTTTTACATAATTTTACTACTTTTACTCTTGTAAGAAGCTGCTAACTGATAAAAATGCCTTTTTAAATGTTATAGTACATGCAGGTGGATTTTTTCAAAATATATCTTTATAAAAAGGTTCTGTAAAAGTGCATTAATCAAAAATCCCAAAAGTGACTGAGGAAAATGTTCAGCTAACAGCCCGAGTAGAAGAAACTGGAAGTACTTTGTTTTTAAAGAAAAGATTTGATGGACAGGCTTTTTATTTCTGTCTGAATTCAACTTGTTGAAGGTTTGATCAAATATAGATTTACTCTAAAGTCCTTAATGGCTGCCAGACAACTGACCTGCTGAAATTTTTATTATTGTATTTTATTTTTAACATTTATTGCTTCGTGCCAAATTTTAGGCAGCCATATTGTATCTGTCTTCTGACTTACGAAATGTAACTTTTTATCTCTTTAGAAAAGTAGCAAATTGTTGACTTAGATATAGCCAAACATGTATTTATGCTAATCTGCTATGTATTTATTCCCATTAGGGCAGATAGTAAATATTTCTTCCTGTATGAACGTGTGTATTTCTGACAGGTGCTTTGGGAAATGCTGACTCGTGAGGTACCTTTCAAAGGTCTAGAAGGTTTACAGGTGGCCTGGCTTGTAGTGGAGAAGAACGAGGTATTTTATCCTTTCGTTGTTTGTTTTTTTCAATTATTTGTCATGTTTTTAATCCAGTGATCCCTTCTAAAGTTATATTGTGTTCAAATTTAGACACATTATATCTCTTCACTTTTAATTTTTAAATTTAACATTGGGTGGTAAAGAAATTACTATTTTATTCATATTTTAAGTCAGACATAAAGCCGGAGAAAGATGATTATCATAAACAAAGTAAAGAATAACTTCAAGTGAAGAAGTGACTGGATGGATTTGTTTTCCAGAAAAATATCCAAACATCACAGTTTGGAAGTGAATCATTTTAACTTGCACTCTCTAAATATTGTAAAGATAATAAAATGGTGACTCAAACACATCATAGACCTACAATGCATTGCAAATATAGAGGATTAATATAGATTTGGGGTTTATATTACATAATAGGTTAAAAATAGTTGGACTTGACAAAAACCTAAAACTATATAAAGAGATTAGAGGTATAAAAATTGGTGGTTCTTTAACTCAGATGTTCATCTGAAGAAGAAGATGGTGATGCTAAACAGATGTGGGATGAAGACAGTCAAGTAGAACATCAGTTAAAGTTCCACTGTTAAGTCTGGGTGAAGACAATCTCCATTAAAACAGGACCAGATTAAACCGACATCATGAGCAGTTGGACCACAGCCAGGTGAAGACTAGAAAGTCTTTTAAAATGGCTTGAACTGTAGCCAGCTGTTGGGATTGGTCCAGTAAAAAAGACAGATTTCTCAGAGATCTTTAAGAAGTCAAAATGCTGCGTAAAACCAGATGATAGAGTCTCCAATAATCAATGTTGATGAGCAAAACAGCCGTGTCAGTTCAGAAGGACTAGCAGTCATTGGAGCCTCGGTGACTTGAACCAGCTGCTGGAGACGTGTTTATGTCAAGGACAGCTATTGGACAGAGGTATTCACAGAGGACAGGATAGGACAAATTCAGGGGGTGTGAGCTTATTGGTTTCGGGTCTAGTGTATTTCTGCAGAACACCGGTTCAAGCAACGGCTGTCTGAGACACAGCTGCGGAAAAGTTATTTAGTACTTCTTTAAGTCAGCCGTGACCTGAGTTACAGACAGAACTTCCTCTGTGTTCACAGTCCTCTTGAAACCCATTTGAAAACAGAATTGGACTTGATTTAACTGACTTGTCTGCAGAACTGGACAAAACATGAAAAACGTACCCATTCCACCAGGACCGGTTCTGGGCATAGGCTGATTAGGCAATTGCCTAGGGCGCCCTCTGCTGGAGGGGGCGCCAAATTCTCTTTTTTTTGACAAACTGTTGGACACACCATTCATCTCATCTCATCTCAACTCAATCTATCTATCTATCATCTCTACTGTTCATTTTAGTATAAATAAATATTTTTTGCAATGTAATCCAGATATTGAGTTATGTTGTTTCTGTTCTGGGCAGTAGGGGGCGCCAAAATCCCTTTTCGCCTAGGGCACCATGCAGCTCAGGGCCGGCCCTGCATTCCACATCTGCATAAGTTTTAGTTCTGATATTATCGTAAGAACCATTTCACAAGCTTTGTTCTCAATGTTTATGATTTTTCAGGTTCTAGTCGGACTACAGCTTTGATGAAACTCTTTTTTATGGTTAATATTTGTGATTAAAATGACTAAATTGTATCAGTGTGGAATGCTGCCTTGAGATTGACTTATGGTATGTTTATTACATAATGTTTCAGAGGCTAACCATACCAAGTAGCTGTCCTTTCAGCTTTGCAGAACTCATGAGAAAGTGCTGGGCTACAGATCCAAAAGTGAGTTACTTCAAATTTACAGTGTGTACGTCTTCATTTCTGTCATTTACAGAGCAAATGTTTTTAAAATCATGTAGGAAAGGCCGATGTTCAAGCAGATCCTGTCTACCCTGGAGTCTATGTCTAAAGACAGACAACTTCCTGAACAGTGCAACTCTTTCCTTCACAACAAGGCTGAATGGAGGTAATACGATCAGCTTTTCTCCACAGCCTGTAAATGTATTTACGGGTCTTTTTTCTTGCCAATATACAGCCTCAGCCTCAAATAATGTGCAACTGTTTTGAAAGAATGATGTGGAAATGTAGCCGATGGGTGCCGCGAGGCACAAAAAAGAACTTGAGATCGTGCATATAGATTCTTAATAATTACACTGATAGCTACATAAAGACCTGAAAACCCCCAAAGAATGATCCATCTGGATATACTTCCTCCCTTTACCCATAAGACCCTAAAAATAATCACCATCTTTTTCAAGTAGAAGTGTTTAATTGGCCTGTATGAGCAGCTGGATGTTTGGTGATGTTCAGCACAGCCTGAGTCTCAGCTGTCACTTTATTCTCTGTCTGCCTCTCCGAGGGCCTCGTCTGTGCATGAGTTGTTGTTTTTATAAATGTATTTATCCAAAGTCATACGAGTGGCATCGTGTCCAGACTGACGTTTGCAGGTGGAGCAGGCTGGAGTGAATTTCAGTTCTGTAAAGCAGAACGTGTCTCAGACCTAACAGACATGATGTTTTAAGTTGACTGGAGCAGAAAGTTTAGATTTTTTTATCTGTTTGTTTATACTTCCACTTGTTCAGTTTAAATCATCCAAAACCTCCAAAAAGATGACAAATATTTTTCCTGTTTTTTAATATTCTTCAGCTTCTTCAATTTAAAGCTCTTGAATTTTAAACTCTTGAGATCATTAAGTGTGAGACGTTACTAGAAAGTTTAAGTTTCGAGGGACTAGAGGATCAGGAAGAGGAAGGCTTGGCCTTCCTGTTGGAGCCACATGTGTTTATGATCAACTGTTTTGTTTGAGCTTTTTTCTGCACTGCGCCACACAGCGCCACCTGCTGGACATTAAAAACTCCCCCCAACTTTTGGATCTATCAGTGTTTCCAAATGTTATTGTCTCAGTTTGCACATTTTTGAGTTTTGAAAGTTTTAAAAACATTTTATTTGTGTTAATTTATTGTACTGTGCAATGGTTTGAAACCCCAGTGTCTTTAGATTTAGCTATTTATGAGCCCGACTTTGTGGTAATATTTTTGAAATAATCAACAGCTCTTCAGGATTTTTGAAGGTCTTTCCAGTTTTCTCCTTTATTTGGTGTTTGGCTTTTTCTATATTTATTTTTAGTCCAGTCCTTGTACCTTTCCATGGCAACATATTGTGCCATATTGTGTGCTTGAAAAGGACGAACGTGGAATGAAAAAATAGAATAAGCCAGGTTTTAAACAATATCTTCAACAGATGAACAGTATTAGAATATCATCATATCATTATACACCTGAAACAGGACCTGAGAGATGCATCATTCTTCAAATAATCTTAGAAATTAGGATTAATGCTTTTAGCTAACAGCTTCTTTAAGATCCATCTTATTGCTGCAAAGAGGTTCTTTTCTGCTTTCAACCTGTTGTTTTAAGTATTTTTATTGATTCAGCTAAAGAAATTTGAACTTAGTTTTTAAAAATTTAACTGCTTAAACATATTTAGAGAAAAAAAACTTGATGTATTAACTTTTCAAACGTTTTAAACTTACTGTTGTTAGGCTTTTTGCTTAGTTAATAAATCTTTCAATTATACAATATAATTAAGTATTTATATATGTAATGATCTGCACTCAAAATATGTTTTACTCAGTCAAATTAATTCAGAGTGTATTAAAGCACTTTTTACTCAGAAATGTTGGCTAAGACCTACAGTGGAGGGATGTTTGAAGACATATTAAAGAACATGGGACTAGATAAGGCCTGTGTTTAACGTTGCTATCATTCTATTGGTGCGTGCTGAAGGTATGAGATCGAAGCGACGCTAGAGAGGCTGAAGAAGTTGGAGAGAGACCTCAGCACCAAAGAGCAGGAGCTGAAGGAGCGAGAACGCCGCCTGAAGATGTGGGAGCGCAAACTCATCGAACAATCCAGCGGCCCGGTGAGTTCCTCCCCATTCCATCCTCTGCTCGGTCCAAACATCTTTTACACGGATGTTGCAGGATCATCTGATCTTATCAGTCACATTTATGAATGTGACAGGAAATAGGAAGCGGCTACACCTATGTCAGGTGACTTGTCCATCACAGGGCCACATAAATAAATAAAAGGCTTTTCACAAACCTGTTTGAACAATGAGCATGAGAATATCTCTCACTGTCAGAGAAACATTTGATTTCCCAGACATCTGGGGGATGAGACACTTTGATCGTTTAGTATATCTTTGAAGATGTATTAATCCATTATTAATGTGAAAAAAAAACAAATGCTGTCTTCTGCTGCACATCCATTAATCACCACTCAGTTCTGATTTATGAAAAATATTTTAAAGCCCCCCCACCTGGATGTTCTGACTGTCTCTTACTGTAAGCATGATGTTGGGGATGTATAGTGGCATGCTGTGCAGGAACAACAAGAGCCTGCTGATTTCAGAAGGCCAGGCTCTTATGATGAAGTGACATTTTGCTGACATTAAGATTGGCCGATTTGTTCTGGATGTGGTGAAATTGTTCAGACGAAGTCTCTTATCAGGATGGGAAAGTACTTTTATTTATTTATTTTTTCACACTGACCTCAGTTCTAAACAGCACAGGCGCGACTCTTCTGCTTCACTCCCTCATTTTACATTTCAAACTTCAGATCAAGTTTCAACCAAACTATTTACAGAAATACATTTTAATTGGATAATCTTCTTCTTTAGGTCGGTGCTGTTTTACACAAACGTTGTTGAATTAAATATTAGCCCCAATCGTTAGACTTTACAGAACAGAAAGCTGTGGAGGCATTAGTGCTTCATCTTGGGAGGAACCTGCTTCCCGGAGCGAAGCCCATTAAATCGACTCCTTTTGCTTGTTATAATCAGTCCGTCTCATGAGGATGTAATCCTCTGTTCTCTTGTGTTTCTGCTTGTTAGCTCTAATACTGAAACATCATGTGCACTCTTGTGCCACTGAGTCCCAGACGTTGTTAGATTAACACAACAAATAGACCAGATCTAATATGGATGTTTTCCACTAAAATTAAGCTTTTTTAAAACCTTCATATTCCTTTTTTTTTTATAAATCTGCAACTTTTGACATTCTGTAAATGTCCTATTTAGACTCGTGATTATTTCTTAAAGTTAAAGTTATGAATGGTTGTGACGGATGGTAGTTTCATTTGAAAGTATGTTGCTTCATTTTGAGTCTGTCCTTGAAACTTTAACCACTTCATACCTCTCATTATTCATGACCGGGTTACTCATCACTAAAGTCCCACTCAAGCAAAATTTGCACACAAGAATCAAAAACAAAGCAGCTAATTTAAGTAACATGTTTGCTAACGTTTTTGTAGGAATCTTTGCTATCAGATGCCAAATAGCCACGGCTGATTTAGATGATAGTAGCTAAAATGTTAATGCACAAGGAGAACGTAGAGATGAAATAAGAGTGAAGAAAATATGTGTTTATCAAATCTATTATCGCAATGTGTACACGAGTGATTATCAGCAGTGGCTCCCAGACCACATCTGGCCTGTATGCTCATGAATTCTGGCCCAGAAACGATTAAACTGTTGATAAATTGTGAACCAACAACAACAGGAATTAATTGTTGCTCATTTCTTAAAGAGTTAATGATGGCAGTGCCTCAGCTGGTTGGAGGACATGTTGAACATATGATCAGGCCATGAAGGATATAAGGGATAAACAAACATACGCTGCAGATGCATTCAATTCACAGAATTCTACCCACCATGCATGATGTCGGGTTAGTATTCTGGTAAAGAGAGCACCTTTTTCTATAGATAGAGAGAGAAGTGGAATCTTTCCCTGTTCACTGTTTTTTAGATAAAACATAATAAAATATTATAATCTGTTTCACCTGCACATGCAGGGACAAATAGAAATAGTTACAAATAATGTTTTATTCTTGTGAGCCTAAACAGTTTACTGTTGCAGTAATTATGCATATTAAAAATTGTTTGAAATCTTAGAAAAGCTAAAGGAACATTTCAATATTCATCTATGTATGAGACCAGAACCTGAGATAAATGACCCAATCTGTACAGAAACATGATGAATCAGAGGTCTCCCCCCAAACTGCCTGATTAGAAATATTTAGGCTCTTGAGCAAATTTTATTGATGAGTTTTAGACTATTAGGACAACGTTTGTAAAATCTAAAGCACATCAACAGGAACAGTTCAGGTTTTTTTTTAGAAAATAAAAAGTGTCCTAATTAATCTATTATCTGTTACTTTTATGTGTTTTTGCAGTTGCTGCCCACTCTTGACATATATACCTGGACTGAGGAGCATGTGGTGAGTGTCTGTAGCTGACTTAATATTTATATTTTCATGCAAATTTGTACCATGACCATTAAAACTAACTTTTTTCTCTGCAGTATTTCTGGATGCAGCACTTATTTGGTGCAGGTTTGTTCCTTTTCCTTTCTCAGTACTTGAGATTTTGATCCACTTGTAGACTCTTTATTCACTTGATTGTTTTCCTCTTTTCATGACAGGAGACGGTACATGTAACATGCAGCTTTACGCCAACCTGTTTAAAGAAAATCACATCACAGGGAAGAGGTTGCTGCTGCTCTCAGACAGCGACATGAGAGACATGGGGATCAAGTCCAAAGGCCACGTCATGCACCTAAAGGTGAGATCATTACTGCTGAATTCAAACCAGTGTTTACAGGATACATTACGATGTGACGGATATTTGTGATTACAATAAGTCAAAGAGGTTTTCTTCTTGTGCAGGCGGAAATTGAAAAGCTAACCAATGATTACCTCGGGTTTCTCCACTTCCCTCCTCTGCTGAAGGTATCAAACCTCTTTTTTTATCCTTAATTTGTGTTTGTTTCTTTGTTTTCCACTGAGTTTTAGTTTTATTACCTGTAATTTTTCTTTTTTCCTTTAAGGATGAGCTGGAAAAGGAGGTGGAACAGAGTAAAACTGTAAATCTGGAGCTGGTGTTTGGGTACCACTGGAAACCAGGAACAGGAAAGTCTGTAAGTTTGCAAAAAGAGACACTCAAACAGCGACTTCAACATATTCTGCAGCTGTGAGCATCCTTATTGCCTCAACAATTAATGAATGCCACAAAGAAACGCTGCGCCTACTTTAAACGTTTTGGGTAATATTGGAAACATTCTCAGCCGGCTTTCTCATGGAGCTGTTTGTTCTGAAGATGCATGACAGCGACGGGTTTACTGGCCATTGAGGGCATCACTAGACACGCATTAAACCAAACGAATAAACATTTCATTCTCAGCCTTGTACCACATCCACCTCGACTCGCTCACAGCCCTTTGTTAGGGTTTAAAACTGTGGAGAAAGGGCTGCTCTTCACTTGCTGTTTGAATTTAATCAAAAATAGCCCATTTAGCCAGAAGTCATTTTCTTTTAAAAGGCAAACGTTATTTAATCTTTCAGCTGTTCATTGTCCCATCATAAATAGTCCTCTTTCAGTGTGTTCGGCAGGGCTGAAACGAGCCTGCTAATTGCCTCCCATTTCTTCTGACATGTGGTGGTTTAGTGGGTAGAAAACACAGCAGGGAGAAGGAAACAGGAGGCTGAGAAAATGAGAGCTAATTATTTTCCCCTGCCTGGTGTCAGGTTCCGTGTCAGCCTTGTTTTTACAAACTGG